>PVIY010015594.1:0-53510 GCA_004026745.1 Myrmecophaga tridactyla | reverse complement strand
GAGGATACAGGCAGAGCAGCTCAGCCTGCTCCCCTTGGCCTTGGCGGCAGCAACATAGGATAAGCAGATGGAAAAGACATCATTCACTTCTCTCAGGCAGGGGCTGGCAAAATAAGGAAAAGTGATGCTAAGAGTATTCAAGAAGGAGAAAATGAGTCAAGCTCAAAGATTAGAAAATATACACATTTCTCCTCACCTGCGTCTTCCCTCTGATGCTGGAGCTTTGCAGAACTTTGGGGAAGAGCTGGAGAACCTCAGTGGATACCAGTCCTTAGGTCTGGTCATATGCCCAGTCTCGGTGTGGTCTTCTAATGGTCTGGCACAGTCAGATGCTGACTGCAGGCTCCCAGATCAGGTGTGTGGCTGGGTTTGGGGACTCCTTAATGGATTTATATTCCCTCCATCACATCAGTCTTACTCAAATGAGGCCCTCAGCATCTATAAGTACTGAGCTGGTGTCGTTTTGCTAGAATCAATCTCAGCAGAGAATGCATTTATCCCAGTATACGCTGTAATTGCAGATACCACAGAACTCTTGTGATGCACTCAGGGAGAAAAGTCTTCATTTATTCTCTAGCCATAATTTAAATATATTATTTACAAATACATTTGAATCTATTATCAATGTATTCAAATATATCAATATATTAATATACTTTAAAAGTATTTGAATATCATATTCATGCAAATGCAAGACCAGTTATCCAACAATTGCATTATTTTCCTTATCAATGTAAGTTATCAGTTCATCAGGATTATCACAGGATTATCAAAGTAGAAACCAGTGTCATCACAATGACTTGACTCCTATAGAAGCCATGACTGGCTGTGCTGGTCTGAATCTGTGGTGGACCCCAGAAAAGCCATGCCCTTTGATCCTCATTCAATATTGATCCTCCCAATATTGGGTGGGAGCATTTTGATTGTTTCCAAGAAGATATGGCCCACCCAAGTGTAGGTGGTAACTTTTGATTAGATGATTTCCATGGAGGTGTGTCTCCACCCACTGAAGGTAGATTTGCTTGCTGGAATCCTTTAAAAGAGGAAACATTTTGGAGAGAGTCCCCTTTTGGTAGAGCCACTTGAAAGCCAGCAGATGCCGCCATGTTCACCATGTGCCCTTCCAGCTGAGAGAGAAATGTTGGACATCGTCGGCCTTCTTGAACCAAGGTATCTTTCCCCGGATGCCTCAAATTGGACATTTCTATGGACTTGTTTTAATTGGGACATTTTCTCGGCCTTAGAACTGTAAACTAGCAACTCATTACATTCCCCTTGTTAAAAGCTGTTCCATTTCTGGTATATTGCATTCCGGCAGCTAGCAAACTAGAACACTGACCCACACCTCCATATTTCCCTTGTGCTGTTCTCTGGGTTTGCTGTTTCAGCCACATTGCCCTCCTGCTGTCCCTAAAAGCTCCAGGATCTGCCCTGTTGCAGGCATTTGCACTTGCTGCTCCTTCTACTGGAAATACTCCGAAAGTTCTACCAAATGCAAAGCTGGCAGTGTATTAGCCAGTCTTTTTATACAAGCGTTTTCCTTGAACAATAGAATGACTCTGAGTCAGGAAGCAGGACTGGGCTGGGTTTGGGCTGCAATGCCCCTTCTCCAGCTGGGCCTTGGCTTCAGCGTAGCTAGAGAAACTGTGACCAAAATGGATAGAATGGTTGAGACTCTGCCTCTGGCTGTCTTTCCTTGGAGCTGGTTCATTGTCCTATCGTTTCCTTCATCTACCACAACTAGCCCTCCCTCCTGACTTCAATCCTCAGGAGAATAGGTTCATAAGGAATGACAGGTATTCCCAAATCATGTTATGACAGACCAGAGACAGAGAATGCGGCAATACCCCTAATCCTTCCCGCATCCCTGGCATGGATCACTGGTCTGCTTCAGAACGTTTTCTGGGTTAAAGTTTATTCTGTCTTGTTTGTTGCCCCCAGGAGTGGGTTGGAATGTGCAAACCTGTTGGCCATGACTGGCTGAGATATGCTTTCCTGTGGAGAACTCCTAGGAATCCCTGGGTGGGATGGTCCCCAAACCTGCCTTTTCCTGCTCCATCAGGCCTTCTCCCACCCCCAGCCCTTTACCCAGGCTGGGATACAAGAGCTGCTGACTCTGCACAGAGTTTACTGGACTGAGGAGGTCCAGGGAGGAGAAAGACACATCCACATGCCTCCCTTGAAGAGTGTAGAGAGACCTGCAGTGGCTCACAGAACTGCCTGCCTCACTTCAGCTACCTCACTACAGCCCATGGGGGGTTGGGCCTGTTGGAGCCCAGGGTGGGGGGTTGGGAGGCACCTGCGGGCAGGTGGCCCCACCTGGCTTCCTGAGGGTGAATGTGGGCCCGGGGCTGGGCAGAACCTCTGCTCTCAGCTCTAGCCATTTCTAGATATCCAGGCCAGGTCATAGGTAGGGCTCAGGATTCCTTTCTTTCTCATCTTCTTCATTGACCAAACCTCATCAATCACAACAGCTGTTCTGCTTTCTCTGCTTTCCAAATTGTGTTCAGGTGCCTGGGTGCTTCCCATACAGGCCAGGGGCCTCGGCCAGGTGCAGGAGAGGTGGCCAGCCCATAAGTGAAGGCCAGTGCCTTCCTCACCCAGGGAAGGAACCGCATTGTGACCACAGTTTTAGGACCAAGAAGTTGTCTGTCTTGGTTTCTTAAATTGCTAGCTTTTCCTCCAGGGACCTCAGCAGGTGAGGCTCAAAGCCCAGAGTTCTTAGCTTGTGTGCTGGACCTTCATCCAGCTGAAAGCTTCATATACACAGGGTTTTGAGAGGTGCCAGCAGCACTTTTTTTATTTGCTGTCTTCCATTAGTTTTTATGATCGAGGGCTGCTCCTGGGCACTTTCTGTAAGAGAATGTAATTCCCTTCGTGAACTGCTGAGGGCTGCCCTGGTGTCTACTGGAATGAGGAATGAAACCTTCAGAGCTGATTCTCTAGCTCTCCTACCTTCCACAGCATCTACCTATTCCCCTAGCCCCACCCAGGGAGCTGTCTCTGTCCCTGGAACTCTGTTTCCATGATGGTCTGACCTGGCCACCCAGATGTATTTGAAGCTGTGCTGACAGCTTTTCTTCTGGTATTCACAAGAGCCAGGGGCTTGATTTTGGTGGATTTTAAACCACAGTAGTCTGTTGCCTTAAAAAAAAATCCTATGTGTGATTTTTCAGGCCTGAGCATAAGCAATTGCAAAGGCTTTAGCTTGCTGGTCTCACTGGGGAAAGCTGCCCTCCCCACACATTCCTGGTGCACAGCCAGGCATCACCCACAAAGACTTAGGTCCCCTTCAGCTGACCATGCTGTTCTGCTTGTCTGCATTCCCCAAACCAAGACTTATGGTGGCTCTGCTGTGAACTCCTCATCTAGGGAGGAGAGGGAGACGTTAAACCATCATGGTCGCCCTCCTCAAGTGTTACCTAAAGGTTTTTTATGATGATGCACAAGAATGATAACTATCAGAGCCGTGCTCTGCGCCATGAACAGTCAGTGCACCCTGAGATTTTTAGTGTCTTCACTTCTCTATTGGGTGGGTCCCAGGAAAAGCTGAGAGGTGGTCTATGGTAGGCGATGGTCTGAGCACTGCCTGCCACCTTTCCCTATTACCCACAAACAAACCCTGTGCGCTGCACTGCATTAGCCTGGATCCTAATTCAAGATGATAAATCTAGGCTGACTCCATTCTAGGGAGTGCCTACAGATAAAGTGCATTCCTTCACAGATGGTGGACTGCTGGCAAATTCCTTCCCCTATTGCCCTAAGCATATGTAAACATCCACTGGAGACAGTCTAGCTAAAGTATGCTCATTTTATGACACAGAGCTCACTCTGACTGGTATATCTGCTCTCAGTGAGGAGGGATTGGGGAGTGCATAGACCAGCTCCCTGCATTGGTCACAAGATCGAGACTGCTGGTCGTGGAGGACCATGCTCACTAGTGAGCCTGGCCTTGCCTGATTTTTCTCCATATGAGTAAATCGTTTTCCACCACAGCCTTGTGAATTGTGCTTTTGCTGGCAATCATGACACTTATAAACCCTTATGTGGGTTGGGATGCCAGGACAACCATTCCTGATGGCAGGCATTGTCATGCTATTTGATATCATGTAAACAGTGAGACCCTTCTCCAACCCAACTCAACCCCGAGACCAAAGAACATGCCTGGTGGGAGATTAACCATGAGTTTTAATTAGGGACTTACTGACAGGAGAAAATTCTTCCCAATGGCAGCTGATTGGGAAATCAGCACTCTGTTCCAGAAAAGAAGACAGAGGGAGAGTTTCTAAGCCGACTCTTCAGGAGCTCATTGACCTTCTTATTACATAGACATGACTCTCTGGAGCGTAAATCTCCCTCACAACATAGGATGTGACTCCAGGGGACAAGCCTGGCTTTGGCATTATGGAAGTAAGAGTGCCTTCTTGACCAAAAAGGGGGAAGAGAAATGAACCAAAATAAAGTTTCAGTGGTTGAGAGATTTCAAATAGAGCTGAGAGGGCATTGTGGAGTTTATTCTTGTGCAATACATAGATATCCCCTTTCAGTTTTTGGTGTATTGGAGTAGCTGGAGGGAAATACCTGAAACTGTTAAATTGTAATCCAATAACCTTGATTCTTGAATAACTATAGAGTTTTTAAGGTGTGAGTGTGTGATTGTGAAAACCTTGCAACTGATATTCTCTTTACCAAGTGTATGGACAGATGAGTAACAAAATAAAGACAAAAAATAAATAAATAATAGGGGGAGGGGCTTTGGGATGTTTTTGTGTTCTATTTTGACTTTTATTCTTATTTTTATTTCTTTGGAGTAATGAAAATGATCAAAATCAATTGTGATGATGAATGCACAGTTATATGATGATATTGGAACCACTGATTGTACAAATAATTACATGTTTTGTGAATATATAATATCTCTGTCATGGTCAGGTTCATGTGTCAACTTGGCCAAGTGGTGGTACCTGTTTGTCTGGTTGGGCAAGTGCTGGCCTGTCTGTTGCAATGAGGACATGTCATAGAATTAAATCATGAGCACCTCAGCTGCATCCACAGCTGATTCCATTTGTAATCAGCCAAGGGGAATGTCTTCTGCAATGAGTGATGCTTAATCTAATCACTGGAAGCTTTTAAGGACATTCAGAAGAGACAGGCTCTCTTCCTGCTTTGGCCAGCAAGCCTCTCCTGCGAAGTTTGTTCAGACCCTCCATCAGAATCGTCGGCTTCACAGCCTGCCCTGCAGATTTTTTTTTTTTAAATAATTTTTTTTAATTTGCATATGGGCAGGAGGCACCAGGGATCGAACTCCAGACCTCCAGCACGGCAGGTCGGAGCTCTTGCCTGCTGAGCCACGGCAGCCGCCCCAGCCCTGCAGATTTTGAACTCTGCAGTCACATGAGACACTTTTATAAATTTATATTTGCGAGTGTTCCCTGTTGATTTTGTTTCTCTAGAGAACCCTAACTAATACAATCTCTCAATAGAATTGCTTTCAAAAAAAGAGAGAGACAGTGTGCCAAGAGGGTCTCTTATAAGGTTCAGCAGAGTCTTGTGAGATTTGGTTACTCTTATAATATTTGATTACAGTGGATCAAATCTCTGCATCTCTGTTGGCTCTGAAGCAACTGTATACTGGGGCTTCTGCATTTTCAAACATCTCCATCCATGTTAGCTCTGAGCTCTTTCCCTTTTCTATGAACTTTTTAAAAGACCCCAGTAAACTAATCAAGGCCTACCTTGAATGAGTTGAGTCACATCTCCATGTAATCAAAAGAACACACTCACAATTGAGTGGGTCAATCACCATAAAAATGATCTAATCAAATGTTTTCACCCTATGGTATTGAATTAGGATTAAGGAATTGTCTTTTCTGGGGTACACAATGCTTTCAAACCAGCACAATGCTTTTCTAGATTTTCTAATGTGCTGAGAAATTCTCCCAGGCCAACAGGCTGTTCTATGTGTACAATTCACAGGGGTCATGGCCCGAGGGAGGCTGGTGACACCTGACAATGTCGGAAGGCCTATTGCAGAAAGGTATTTGCTACAATGCTAAGGGTGGAAAGAAAGATATTTATGGGGAGCTGAAAGGCAAATCTTCTTGCTGTAACAGAATACAAGCAAAATTTCCATTAGCAAACAGAAGTGTTCCTGAAGAAGGGGTGCTACGAGAGGATTTCAGATACCACACCTTTCCCCCCTCCAATTGCAGAGAGCTTTTTGGAGTCAAATCCACAATTAGCCTGGGCATAATAAGTGTCCATAGAATCATACTTAAAATGTTTTCAGGTATGGGGGGGGGGTGTCCCAAGTTTGTTATATGTAGAACTTTTGGCATTTTGCATATTAACTGTGGTCTAATAATGATCTTTTGGGCAACCCTGATTCACCATGGGCTTAGGATTCCCAACCAGTAGGGCTGCACTGGCCAGGACCATGGCCGATGGACCTTGTTTTCTCCAATTTCTAATCCTTGTGGCACATGTAAGGGCAAGTTATTTTCATTACCTCATTGCAGTTGTGGCATTCACAGCACTCACATGGGCCCTGTTATTACCAGTTCAACAGAGATGGGAGCAGCTGCTTTGGGCCATGAATTGAGGCTAATGAGGGTCAGATACAACAGACATGCCTGCTGCACAGATACTGCTTATGTTTTTTAATTGCTCTTTTAAAAGCTCATTCATCCTTTCAATTAACCCCACTGCTTTGGGGTTGTAAGGCAAATGAGTTGTCCATAAGACGTCGAGTTCAGTGGCTCAGGCTTGGGGCAATTGTTCAGTAAAGTGGGTCCCCCATCGCTGTCCACATGTGTGTGAGGACCCTGAAGAATGCGCTGAGCTATTCTAAGCTATGTATCGTAGCTCTTTGGTTAGCTTTCCCCACTGGGAAAGCCAGAAACAGTCCAGTGGCCATATCTACAGCTATAAAGGCATATTTTGCACCTTCAGACAGGGAAGGGACCTAATATAATCTATCCACCACCTGGTGACAGGAATTTTTCTTGGTCAATATGACCAACTGATGAGGAAGCATCCTTAGGCATTGCAGAGAACATGAGGGGCAGAGGTTCACAAATTCTTTCAGTTGTTGTTGGGGGACAGTCAGCTGTAATTATTGTGCAAATCTCCACAGAATCTGGTGCACTCTGTGTCCTGTTTTTCTATGCAACCATTCAGCCACCTCATGCAATCATGGCTATAGGCCATACATTCTTGCTAAAGCATTTGTTTCAATATTTCCAGGTGAATAATCAGATATATGGGCAGAGATATGAAATATGGTTACTTTTTGCTTGTGACAAGCAGTCCAGATGTCTTCCCACAATACTTTTTCCTTTAAGGGTGGCCAAGAATAGTCCACTGCTCTTGATTCTACATGGCCATCCATACTATCAAGCCCTGGTGTACTGCCCAATTGTCAGGACAAATAGTTAATACATCTCCTGGTTCATGAACAATGATCATCCATACAGCCTTTAATTCAGCCCACTGACTGCTCTATATAGTTCCAGTTTCCCACCATAGTGTCAGTGCTAGGTTGGACATCTACCCTCATCCAAGTAGTAGGTTGCCCGTGTCCTGATCCATCAGTATACCACGCAGAGTCAGGTATACTTCCACATCCATTAATGATGGGCATAGGGGTAGCCACCTCGGGAGGATCAGTAGGAAAGTGCAAACATTGCTCCTCCATATAAGAAACTTGTCCTACAATGTCATGAATTTCTGCACTTCAAGGGCTGTTGTTAAAGATGCAGCACTGCAGGATGTAGTGCCAAGCTCAGAACTTCCTGAGTGAAGCTTGTTAGCAGTGTCATGTACCCACCCATGTATGGGTATGGCCATTCGTAAAGACTCAGGACACACCTGTGTCAGCCCTTTGACTTGGGCATTATAGGATGCACATAAATGTTTGCCCAGGGGGCTTTATCTGAGTTCTACCCCTTTCCATGGCTGAAACCAGATGCCAATAGATACACATTTTGCCTGTTGCCGTTGTCACAGACTCTACCCAAAGCCAATATTGGTACTGGCCACATCCAAATCACAAAGCCTATTTGGGTCCACCCTATTAAAGCTTGTGTTTGTGTTATAGCTCATTTGGACTTTTCAAAAGCAGCCTGCTGTGGGTACCCCACTGCAAAATCTTTCCCTTGTGAACCAGAGTACACAAAGGTTTTAACATCTGTGCCAAATGAGGAGTGAATGGCTTTGAATAGCCCAACAAACCAAGAAAAACCATTAACTGTTTAGGAGTGTAAGGAGTGGGGTAGATCTGTACTTTGCCAACAACAGCAGAAGGAATAGTTTCAGTCTTAGCGACCAGACAACATCCAGAAATTTGACAGAACATCCAGGCCCCTGTAATATGCCTGCATTTACTTCCCATTCCTGGCTTTCAATGTGGGTCACCGCTGGGTTAATGGTGGTTTCTAGTTCTGAAAGAGAGCATAACATCATCAATGTAATGAAAAAAGCTACATTTGGAGGGGTGGTCCACATTTTCAGGTCGTGAGCAACCAAGCCATGGCAAACAGTGGGACTATTAAGATACCCTTGGGGCAGCAATGGAATTCTCGCATGAAGGCAAAGGCAGATTGGCTGGAGGAAATACTGAAGAATGTATTAACAAGGTGTAATACAAAATGAAATTGGCCAAAGTGAATGTGCTGGTTTGAAGCTATTAGGTACCCCAGAAAAGCCATGTTTTAATCCTGTTCCAATCTTGTCAGGCCAGACCTATTGTTTAGGGTGGGAGATGTTGGATTGTTTCCATGGAGATGTGACACATCTATTTGTGGGTGTGACCACTTGGTTAGATTACCTCCATGGAGATGTGATAGTGTGTATCTGTGTAACTGTGTGTACAGTTGTGTAACTGTGCATGTGACCTTTTGATTAGATGGAGATGTGACTCCATTCATGGTGGCTCTTGACTAGTTTACTAACATCCTTTAAAAAGGGAAACATTTGGGGGAAACTTTACATGAAGAAGCTTGGAGAACAGCTGCTTCAGATCTGACAGTGATGCTTGGAGTGCTGAGAGAGAGCAGATACCTAGAGAGGGACATTTGGAGCCCAGGAGACATTACCCATCTTCAATTTTGTGGTAGCATTTAGAGGAATTGTTAATTCTTACAATGTTTGGTATAATTCACCAGTGAAGCCTCCTGGCCCTGGTCTTTTCTCTGTGGGGAGGTATTTGATTACTGAGTGTTGTAGGTTGAATCGCACAGCTCAATTTTTATATACTCCCTGCCTTCTGGTCTGCATTCTGGTGGGTGGACCTATTACATTTAAGATATCCTCTAGATGTTACTTCAGTTAAGGTGTGGTCCAACAGAACAGGTTAGGCTTTAATTCAGTCACTACAGCCCTTTATAAGTGGAGTGAAAGTCAGATGGAGAAAGAGCAATGGCTTACATCCAAAAGAATCAGACCTAAACCAAGAGCGTGACCCAACTGGGGCACAGAGTTTATTCCCCATAAAGTTGCTTCCATCTTTTGGCAATTGTGAATAATGCTGCTATGAACATTGGTGTGCATAAATCTGTTTGTGTCTTGCTTTCAATTCTTTGGGGTGTATACCTAGCAGAAGTATTTCCAGGTCATGTGGTATTTCTATCTTAATTTTCTGAGAGATTGCTGAACTTTTTCTGCAGTGGTTGAATCATCTTACATTCCCACCAACAATATAGTAGGGTTCCTCTTTGTCCTCTTTTTTAGGACACCCATTCTGCTGGGTGTGAAGTAGCATCTCATGGTGGTTTTGATTTACATTTCTGTAATGGTTAATATTCTTAAACACCTTTTCCTATGCTTATTGCCCATTTATATGTCTTCATTGAAGAAATGTCTATTCATGTTTTTTTGCCAATTTTCAATTGGGTTGTTTGTTCTGTTGCTGCATTGCAAGGCTTTTTATAGATTCTGTATATTAAAGTCTTACTGGATATACAATTACCAAATACTTTTTCCCATTCTTGCTATGCTGACTTTTTTACTACCTGATAAAGTCATTCAATGCCCTTAAGATTTTAATTTTGATGAAGTCCCAGTATCTTTTGTTGCTTATGCTTTTGATGTGAACTCTAAGGAACCATTCCAAAACACAAGATCCTGAAGATATTTCCCTAGATTTTCTTCTAGGAGTTTTATAGTTTCGGTAAATTATATTTATGTTTTTCTACCCATTTTGGGTTAATTTTTGTATTTTGTGTGAGGAAGGGATCCATCTTCATTCTTTTGCATATAGATATCCAGTTTTAAAACACCATTTGTTGAAGAGATTATTTTTTCCCCATTGAGTGCATTCAGTACCTCTGTCAAAATTCAAATGGACAGGGTGGACCATGTGGCTCAGCAGGCAGAGTTTTCACTTGTCATGCCAGAGACCTAGGTTCAATTCCTGGTGCTTGCCCATTTAAAAAAAAAACATTCAAATGGACATAGGCATGAGGGCTTGTTTTTGCTCTCTCAATTAATTTCCATTGGCCTATATGTCTGTTGTTGTGCCAGCACTATGCTGTTTGATTATTGTACCTTTGGGATAATTTGCATAACCAGGAAGCATGGGCCCTCCAATGTTGTTCTTTTCCAAGATGGTTTTGGTCATCTGGACCCTTTATCTTTCTATATGAATTTGATGATTGGCTTTTCCATTTCTGTAAAGAAGGCTGCTGGCATTTTTCTCTTTCAAATACCTATAATTATATTCTTCAAAGGATTACACATCCAATGAATTCGCTAATGATGCAAAGAATTAACATCTCCCATACAGACAGATAAACTCACATACATTATCTAAGCCTGAAGATTATATTTGCAAATAATTTTTTGCTTAAAGATAAAATTTCAATTAAGGACCACAGTGGGAATTTAGTTATTTAATACAATAACTTATTTAATGTCCTCAATAAAAGCTACTCAGTTACATCACAAAACCAGGGTTATATTTAGTGGACAAGCATTAATAAGCTATACAACTTAACATTATACCAAAAATAGAATTGAATAAAAAAAATTTCGTTAATTTTTGGTGGTTTTCAAACACCATAGCACAGACTACAAAAAAAAGCCTGTAAAAACAGATTTTTAATGTTTTAAGTAAGAAGGTAAAAAAAAATTGAATACATCTTTGAAACTTTCTTACTTGCCTGAAGATTTAAAGCATCAAGCTGGCCTGCAATTTCTGTATCTTTTATTGCAATGATACAGGAGGGCTAGTCCTTCCTATCAAAAATCTTTTGTGGAAATTCGCCTGTGTGGTATCCAGTTCTGGGCTTTCCTTCTTTGTTAGATTTTGAAGACTGATTTGAACTCCTGTGATTGGTTTGTTGAAATCTATTTCTTTTCAAGTCAGTGCAGATTGTTCATGTGTTTCTAGTAAGTTGTCCATTTCAGCTAAGTTATGTAGTTTGGCGTACAGTTGTGCCTTGTAACCTCTTAAGATCGTTTTTATTTCTTCAGGCTCTATGGTAGATGCCTGTTCTAGTTTGCTAGCTGCTGGAATGCAATATACCAGAAATAGAATGGTTTTTAAAAGGAGGAATTTAATAAGTTGCTGGTTTACAGTTCTAAGGCCATGAAAATGTCCCAGTTAAAGCAAGTCTATAAAAATGTCCAAATTAAGGCACCAACAAGAGGTTACCATCACTCAAGAAAGGCCAATGAAGTTCAGGGTTTCTCTCTCAAATGGAAAGGCACATGGCGAACATGGCGGCATCTGTTAGTTTTCTCTCTTCGCTTCCTATTTCATGAAGCTCCTCTGGGGATGGTTTCCTTCTTCATCTCTAAAGGTCTCTGGCTGTGTGGGCTCTCATGGTTCTCTTGGTTCTTAAAAGGGACTCTTTCCAAAATGTTTCCTCTTTTAAAGGATTCCAGTAAATGAATCAAGACCCACCTGGAATGGGTGGTGTCACATCTCCCTCTAATCAAAAGTTAATACCCATAAGTGGGTGAGTCACATCTCCATGGGAACAATCAAAAAGCTCCCAGCCAGCAACACTGAATGAGGATCAAAGGACATGGCTTTTCTAGGGTCCACCACAGATTCAAACCAGCACAATGCCCCTCTCATTTTTTACATTATTTGCAGCTTCTCTCTTTTTATCTTTGTTGGTCTAGCTATGGGTTTGCCAATTTCATTGACATTTCAAAGAACGAACTTTTTGTTTTATTAATTCTGTTCTGTTGATTTTTATTCTCCATTTCATTAATTTCTGTTCTATTTTTTCTTATTTCTTTCCTTCTGCTTAATTTGGGATTAGTTTACTGTTCTTTCTCTGCTTTCTCCAGTTCAATTAGTTTGTTGGTTTTAGTTCTTTCTTCCTTTCTCATGTAGACGTTTAGGGTTATTAATTCCCCTCCCAGCACTGCCTTTGCTGCATCCCATAAATTTTGAATCATAGTGTTCTTATTTTCATTTATCTCAAGATATTTACTGGTTTCCCTTGGAATTTCTACTTTGATCCACTGATTGTTTGAAAGTATATGGTTTAACATCCATATATTTGCGTCTTTTTTGGTTCTTCTTTTCGTATTGATTTTCAGCTTCATTCCATTATGGTCATAGAAAGTGCTTTGCATAATTTTAAATCTTTGAAAATGTATTCAGACCTATTTGTGTCCCAGCATATTGTCTATCCTGGAGAATATTTCATGAGCACTTGAGAAGAATGTACATCCTGCAGTTTTGGTATACAATATTTCATATATCTGTTTGATCTAGTTCATTTGCAGTACCATTAGGTTCTCTATTTCCCTATCGATCCTCTGTTTAAATGGTCTATCTGTTAGAGCTAGTGTGTGTTGAAATCTCCCACTATTGGCCAGTCTGACTGGGATATTGAAAATGAGGAAAGCAGGCTTGCACATCTTCTTACCCAACAAAAAGTGAAGTCAGAACAGTTTCAACACCTGGTCCTCAGCCAGGGGTAAGTGGTGCTGCTGCTACTGCCACCCCAACAGCATCTCCTGACCAAAAAGTGCTAGTCACAGTGAGGATTATAGCACCTCTGAATACGAAAAATTTTAAATAAGTACAGGCAGAAATCTGAAAAGGTCTTACCAAATTGTTCACTGTGACTGTGAAGCACTGGCACAGAAGGAAGATTGCTTTCAGGGTCTGAAATAAGCAGATTGGCATCTCTCTCTATTCATCCCTCCCTCCACCAATGTATGTATTCTCTGGCTTCCTGGACTGAATCTAATTCATTAATAAATTGGCTCATAATCCAGTGTAAAAAAACCCTGGTCTAATGTGAGGGATATACCCCATGCCACCCCTCATTGGAATTTTCAGGATATACTAAGGTGGATATACTAAGGTGGCTAGAAATGAAATAAGCAATTTACACTGCTAACTTTGTTGGACCATGTATCAGTTAGGGTTCTCTAGAGAAACAGAATCAACAGGGAACATTCGCAAATTTAAAATTTATAAAAGTGTCTCACATAACCATGGGAACACAGAGTCCAAAAACCACAGGGCAGGCTGTGAAGCCAACGATTCCGATGGAGGGTCTGGATGAACTCCACAGGAGAGGCTCGCCAGCCGAAGCAGGAATAGAGCCTGTCTTCTGAATCCTCCTTAAAGGGCTTCCAGTGATTAGATTAAGCATCACTCATTGCAGAAGACATTCCCCTTGGCTGATTACAAATGGAATCAGCTGTGGCTGCAGCTGACGTGATCATGATTTAATTCTATGACATGTCCTCATTGCAACAGACAGGCCAGCACTTGCTCAACCAGACAAACAAGTACCACCACTTGGCCGAGTTGACGCATGAACCTGATCATACAGACCAGAAAATGAAACTTTTTTTACAATAAAAAAATACATCCTTTTACATAGCGCTCCACGTCAGTGCTATGGAAAATTAGTACCCATCCTTGACCCATTAGTAGGACCGCTCATCTCCAAGGCTGCCTAAATATCAGCAGATTTGGGAGAATCTGAATGCCTAAGGTGAATGGAAACCAGAGTCAGAGCTACAGGCTGTGCCCCATGATGGTCCAAACCACGTGTCATACAAACAGACGTGGGCTGACCTACTAGCTGCCAGCACTGGAAGGGAAGCTATTGGTACACAGCTGAATGCAGTGCTAGAAAGATTGTAGAGTAATTTACCCAAATAACAAAGATACACTAAACTTGAAGCCAGACAGCCAGATAGGGAGATGAATTTGGGTCAAAAAATCCAAACCTTACAATACATGGAGAGCACCACCCCTCCTGCTGAGGAGACCTTCAAGCACCTTTACTCCTCCCATAGGGGATAGGTTAAGACCCCTAAATATGGGCTAAATGTGCAGCCCCTGTGGATTGGAGACTGCATTTCCCCAACAAATGAGCACAGGGTTTCGGTGCTTGTGGACACTGCAGAGGAATGCACCCTAATATACAGGAAATGGCCATGACCCAGAGGTCCTACACCAGCCACTGCAGGATATGGAGGTCAAAGTATTAAAGCAACATGGCAATAACTACTAATGCAAATTGGCTGACTACCACACCAAAGGTACACAATGTATATCTCTCCTATTCCAGAATATATATTGAGAATTGATATTTTGCAAAATATCACTTTGTAAACTACTGTAGGCGAATTCCATCTGTGGTGCTGAGTGGCCAAACCTGTGCAAAGAGGACATGCTAAATGGTTGCCAGTAAAAGTACCTACCTGCAGACACTTGATGGCAGTAGGTCAATATACGTTACCAGGGGACATCAAGAAATTACTGCCACCATCAAGAATAGCCCAATCTGGCTAGTAAAGATGTACTGTTGATTATATCGCACTCAATGAAGTAACTCCTCCTTTGTTTGCAGCTGTACCAAATAGAGCTACCTTGTTGCAAGACATAAGTACTCAATTAAGCCAGTTTCATTTTCGTTAGACCTTGCTAATGCCTTTTCAGTATTTCTTTAGATCCCTCCAACCAGCTTGCATTTGCTTTCACATGCAAGGACACAGTGGGCATTTTCTGTACTACTGCGAGTATGTCTTCATAGCCCCACTGTTTGCCATGGTTTAGTGCCCCAAGATTTAAAAATGAGGACATCACCAGCAAAGGTCACTCTTTTTCATTATATTGATGATGTTACACAAACCAGTAACTCTCTTGCAGAGTTGGAAACTGCTGCTATGACTGCAGTGACCCACCTTTAAAGCAAAGGATGGGCAGTAAATTTGGGACAAATGGCAAGGGCATGGATGCTCTGTCATATTCTTGAGTTAGACTAAAAATATTCCCTCAGCTGCTGCTGATAAAGTGCAAAATTATCCCACACCTCATACTCCTGAACAGTTAATGGCTTCCCTTGGTTTACTGGATTATTGGAAGCCATTTATGTCTCATCTAGCATGAATCTTGAAACCTTTGTATACCCAAGGTAGAAAAGGAAAAACATTGGAATGGGATATTTCAGAGCAGGCTGCCTTTGAAAGGGCTAAATGAGCTACTGCACAGGTGAAAACTATGGTGAAAACTATGGAAAGGAGCCAAACTATGATACAGCCCCTTAGAGAAACAACTGTGTGCTCCCTATAATGCCCTATTGCACGTCCAAAAGTGCCCTGTAATATTATGGACTGCCCTCCCCATCCAGGGATGGGTCTGCAATGCCACTACTAAACCCCATTCAGAAAGTTCTCAGCTTAGTACTTTAATCAAGTGGAAAAAACTATTAGTACTTTAACTAAGAAGAAAACCTATCTGCTGCAGTGCAGTTCTCTCAACAACAGTCCCTTAAGTACAGAAATGCATAGTATTCTGGGACCATGTTTGCTCCTCCCTGCTGATCCTTCCGAGCTGGTTATCTCTGTACCCACCACTGATTGATGTGGCACTATACCTGAATCTACATGGTATACTGATGGAACAGCACATGGTCAACCCACCACCTGGATGGCAGTAGCTGTGCAGCCTAGTACAGACACAATCTGGTAGAAAACTGGAACTATGCAAAGTAGCTAGTGGGTTAAATTAAGAGCTATATGGATGGTCATTGTTCATGAACCAGGAGATGCACTTTTTGTACTGATAACTGGGTAGTGTATTGAAACTTGAAAGTGTGGATGGCCACATGGAAACAAGAAAATTGATCTATTGTCAGCAGCCCCTCATGGGGGAATATATGTGGGAAGACATCTGGATGGCCTGCCATAAGTGAAAAGTAACTGTGTTTCATGTCTCTGCCCATAGCACTGATTTTTACCTAGTAACATTGAAGCAGATACTCTGGCAAAAAATTTGTAGCCTGAAGCCAACATTGCACAAGGCTGCTGCATGGTTATATAACAAAACAGGACACCAGACTCCATGGAGACTGGCACAGCAATTCCAGCTGCCCATCATGAGACAATAGCTAAAATTTGTTGTGGATGCCTGCCCCTCTTGTTCATTATGGCACCCTAGGATGCTCCCTCATCAACTTGGCCCCATTAGTCACAAACAGATTCCACTCTAATGGTGGCAGATAGATTATATTGGACTCCTTCCCTTATCTGAGGATGCAAAATATGCCTTTACAGCTGTAGACAAGGCCTGTGGACAATTACTAGTCTCCCCAGTGGAGAAAGCTAAGCAAAGAGCTATGATACATAGCCTAGAAAAATTGAATGCTTTCTTTGGGGTCCCCACACAGGTGGACAGTGATAGAGGCCTCCCTTTTTCTGGACAAATAACCCAAGCTTGGGTCACTGAACATGATGTCTTATGGACATTTCACTTACCTTATCGTCCCATAGCAGTGGCATTGATTGAAAGAATGAATGGGCTTTTAAAACATTTAGAGAAACAAATTAACCCATCAAGTGAAGGAGACAATTCCTTAAAGGGTATTATCTTTATATGAGAGAAAGAGAGACACAGGATGAAAATAAATAAAATCAGAAATGGGAAAGGGGACATAACTATTGGTCCTGCAGAAATAAAGGAGATAATGATTCTGCGAGCAACTATATGCTAATAAACTAGACAATGTAGATGAAATGGACAACTTCCTAGAAAGGCATGAACAACCAACATTGACTAAAGAAGAAGCAAATGTTAAACAAACCAATAACAAGTAAGGAGATTTAATCAGTCCTCAAGAATTTCCAAAAAAAGAAAAGTCCAGTACCAGACAACTTCACATGTGAATATTTCCAAGCATTCAAGAAAGAAATAGTGCCAATCCTGTTTAAACTCTTCAAAAAACTTGAAGAGGTGGGGAAGTCTACCTTATTCATTCTTTGAAAGCCAACATCACCCTAATACCAAAACCAGACAAAGATACTACCAGAAAAGAAAATTAGAGACCAATCTCTTTAATGAATATAGATGCAAACATCCTGAACAAAGTACTTGCAAATATCCTGCCCTCTAAAATAATTATACACCATGACAAAGTGGGATTTATTCCAGATATGCAAGAATGGCTCAACACAAGAAAATCAATTAATGTAATACACCACATCAACAAATCAGAGCAGAAAAACCACATGATCATCTTGATTGATGCATAAAAGGCATTTGACAGAATTCAACATACTTTCTTGATGAAAATTCTTCAAAAAGGATAGGAACTAAAGGAAACGTCCTCAACTAGATAAAGGAAATATATGAAGAACCCACAGCTAATTTCATACTCAATGGAGAAAGACTGAAAGTTTTCTCTCTAAGATCAGGAATAAGACAGATGCTCGCTGTCGCTGTTGTTATTCAATGTTGTGCTAGAAATTCTAGCTAGAGTAGTTAAGCGAGAAAAAGAAGTAAAAGCATCCAAATTGAAAGGAGAAAGTAAAACTTGACATGATACCATATATAGGAAACAAGCAAACAAAATCTACAGCAAAGCTACCAGAGCTAATAAATGAGTACAGCAAAGTGGCAAGATACAAGATCACCACCCAAAAAATCAGTAGTGTTTCTATACGTTATTAATGAGCAGTCTGAGGATGAAATCAAGAAAAAAAATTCCGTTTACAATAGCAACCAGAAGAATCAAATATTCAGTAAAAAAAACTATAACCAAGGTCACAAAAGACTAATACACAGACAAGTATGAGAAATATCTAAAAGAAATCAAATAAGATCTAAATAAATGGAAGGACATACCATGTTTATGGATTGGAAGACTACATGTGTTTAGTATGTCAATTCTATACAAATTGATTTATAGATTCCATGCAATACCAATTTAAATCCCAATGTACTTTGCAGAAATAGAAAAAACAATAACCAAATTTACATGGAATGGCAGGATGCCTCAAATAGCTAAAAATATCTTTGTTTGTTTGGGAAGTGCCTGGGCTGGGGATCAAACCTGGGTCTTCTGCATGGCAGGCAAGAATTTTACCACTGAACTACCCTCGCACCCCTCCACTACCATTTTAAATCTGTTGATCTTTCTTTGCTGGAGTCATGTCATGACCTGAATATTCAGTCCTTCCACAAGGTGCTGCCTGAGTGATACTGATTATTGTGCTTGTTTGCCCTGACTAACATGGTCTTTGATGAGCTTCTTATTTAGAACAATTTGGATAAATTTTGCTGATGAGTGAGTCAAAGGTTTGGTCTTCTGTTAGTGATCCACTGGAAACTAGCTCTTTCCAACAGGTAGGACATTCTTTGTCACCACTTTGGAGGGTGTTCTAGTTTGCTAGCTGCCAGAATGCAATATACAAGAAATGGAATGGCTTTTAAAAGGGGAATTTAATAAGTTGCTAGCTCACAGTTCGAAGGCTGAGAAAATGTCCCAATTAAAACTAGTCTATAGAAATGTCCAATCTATGACATCCAGGGAAAGATACCTTGGTTCAAGAAGGCCAATGAAGTTCAGGGTTTCTCTCCAGTGAGAAGGCACATGGCGAACACAGTCAGGGTTTCTCTCTCAGCTGGAAGGGCACATGGTGAACACGGCGTCATCTGCTAGCTTTCTCTCCTGGCTTCCTGTTTCATGAAGCTCCCCAGGAGGCATTTTCCTTCTTCATCTCCAAAGGTCATTGGCTGGTGGACTCTGCTTCTCGAGGCTATGTCATTCTGCTCTGTTCTCTCTGATTCGCTCTCTCTCCTCAATGTTTCCTCTTTTATAGGATTTCAGAAACTAATCAAGACCCACCCAAATGGGTGGAGACATGTCATCACCTAATCCAGTTTTAACAACCACGTTTGATTAAATCACATCTCCAGGGAGATGATCTAATCACAGTTTCAAACATACAATGCAGAATAGGGATTGGAAGAAACGCCGCCTTTACAAAATGGAATTAGGATTAAAACATGGCTTTCCTAGGGTCCATACATCCTTTCAAATCAGCACAGAGGGCACACAAAATGATGTGAACATTCCTTTGTCATAATGGTGTTCTTCAGATAATCCAGATTTGGCACATCAACTCACTTATAGACCTCAAGGGCAAACCACAATTTCCAGGCCATCGGTTATTGCCTCCTGATGTATCCACTGTGATCCATATAAACTGAGTTCCCTGCTTTACTTAACAGTTGGGAGCCATTTGTCTGCACAGCCTGAGACATTGCAACTGCTGCCCCAGCTGAGGGTTCTGCTGGCCCCAGCCAGAGTGAGTTAGTGTACAAGCCATGGCCCTGCGCATCACGTTGAGTGTGGACTTCTGCAGTGGAGCTCAGGAAATACAAGGGCCACTCACTGTTCCTCAGAGCCCCAGGGGAAGCCTACTGGGCAGGCATTGTGAGGTGGAGGGGAAGGGGCAGGCCACAGCACAAGGGAAGCCCTAGTGGCATGCAAGGTGCTGGCTGTTATTTTGATCGGGGTAGCACTGAATCTCTAAATCACGTTGGGTGGAATTGATATCTTAACAGTATTTGGTATTCCAATCCAGAGATGATGGTTTTCTATTTATTTAGGTCTTCTTTGCTTTCTTTAGCAATGTTTTGTAGTATTTCATGTATACACTCTGCATCTTTGTCTAAATTTATTCCTAGATATCTCATTGTTTTAGTTATTGTAAATGGTATTTTTTCAATTTCCTTTTCAGGTTGTTCGTTCTTATTGTGCAGAACCACCACTGATTTTTGTGTATTGCTCTTATAATCTGCCACTTTCCTGAATTCATTTATTATCTCTAGTAATTTTCAAGATTTTCTGCATATAGGATCATGTCATCAGCAACACAGAAAGTTTTATTTCTTCCTTTGAAATCTGACAGTGCTCTCTCTCTCCCTCTCTCTCTCTCTTTGCCTAATTCCTCTGGCTAGAACTTCCAGTACAATATTGAATAATAGTGGTGGCATGGGTAACTTAGTCATCTTCCTAATCTTAGAGGGAAAGAATTCAGTTGTTCACTATTGAGTTTGATGTTAGCTGTGGAATTTTCATTTATATCCTTTATCATTGTGAGGATTGTATTAGCCAGAGGAACAGAACCTACAGGATATACCCATAAATAGGAGATTTATAAAGGTGTCTCATGCAACAGTGGGGACACAAGAATCTAAAATCCATAGGGCAGGCTGTGAGGCTGGCAACTTTGATGAAGGATCTCGACAAACTCCACAAGAGAGGTTGCTGAAGAAGCAGAGAAAATTCTCTGTTCTCACTTAAAAGTCGTCAATGATTGGGTGAACTCAAACTGATTGGACTCTCTCATTTGTGGAAAGTATACCCTTCATTGATTATAGATGTAATCTATTGTCACGGATCCAATCAACTGACTGACAACTTAATGAACCAGCCGTCTGGTTTATCAAACGGCCATGAACTATCCTTGCATAACAGGCCAGTGCTTGACCGACCTGACAATGGGCACCATTGCCTGGCTAAGTTGACACCTGAACCCAACCATCATAAGGAAGTTCCTTCTATTCTTAGTTTCCTAAGTGTTTTTATGAAAAAAGGGGTGCCAGATTTTGTCACGTGCCTTTCTGTGTCAACTGGGATGATCAGGTGGCTTTTTACCTTCATTCTATTAATGTGGTGTATTGATTTTCTTGTGTTGAACCACCTTACATAACTGGGATAAATAACATGACAATGGTGTATAATTTTTAAACTATACTTTCAGATCTGATTTGCTAACATTTTATTGAAGAGTTTTACATGTTATGCTGCCATCTTCATTGACCCGATATGTTATTGATATTCTTTTTTATTAATTTCTCTTCTTTACTGGACAAACAGGGATATGATATTTACTCTTGTCTTTTTCCAAAACTTTATTTGTGGGAGAAATAGATCTGATTTCCCCAGAGTTGCAGGGTCCCATGGGGTTTACCCTTTGGGTGGAAAATTAGACTCCATTTGGCACTTTCTGCATTATGCAGTCAAGCTCTAACAATCAGGAAGACAAAATGGCAATACTTGAATTTCCCACTATATGTATCTCAACTATGCATACTGAAACTAAAGAAACCACCACAGCACAAATGTATGGACATGTGACCCACCGAGGAGAGTGTCATGCCAAAACCACATTTATCCCTTATTCACCACAAGTTCTAATTCTGACTGGAGACCCAATCTACCATTTTATTCCTCGAAGCCAAACATCTCTAATTCCCCTTAATTCTGAGTATTTTCTTTGCCCAGTAACTCTGGTAAATGATTACAGATTCATTTCAGGAAATTTATGAGGAAGAATTGGCAGTACATATTGTGACAATATTAAAGTCTTCAAAGGAGCTTGCACTTCCCTTAAAAGTTTAGGTGTGGATGTGGGTGAGAAGCCATGACTTTCTGTTACGATGACTAACCTCTAGTTATTAACAAATACTGTTGTTCAGATTTTGCACAACTTGGAAGAATTTGTAGTCTGATAACTCTTTTCAACCTATCCACTGCTAAAGGCCTATGAAGATCTTGCCATTACTTCTCTGTTTTCAAAAAAGTTCACCAAGACTGGTACACAAATGAGCTTCCAATTGTGTGCCCATTATGTCAATCTGGGAATCCACCGTTCCTACGGAAATCAGAAAATTGTTTTGTTCATGGTTTCACTTATCAATACCTTTGGTTGCTGAGTACATCCTCAGCTAAGCTTTTTTAGCATTTTGGTGCTCACCCATGCATGATTTTGTGATTTAAGGATTGGAGTGCCCTCTTAGGCTTCTCATTGTCATAAGTGAGGTGAGTGGGCAGATGGCACAGGATAGGTCCACTTAATTTATTAACCTCCACTCTTCAAATGCCTTTGTATATGCCAATGATTCCCTTCTATATCAACTTCATATAACTAGGCTGCAATGTAAACATGTCTCAGCCATTCACAGGAGCACATTTTTAGATAAAACTTCTGCTGTTCAATCATAGAGAAGGAGACCCTCCTAAAAAGGTAACAGTGTTAATGAAGTCCCTTTAGGGTTTCCAAGATCAGGGAAACTGTACCCTGTCACATAGGAAATGCTGCTTTTACTAAGGAAGTCACTGGACTCAATTGTTCAGTCGTTTGATACACTCAGATTTATTGACAATCCAGTCATTTCTCAAGATTTTCACTCTTTTCCACTAAAATATACTCCTGGTAGCACAATTCCATTACTACTAGAGATCCATGAAAGGACTTTCCATACTCAATCCAAAAATATATTTTAAAAAATCACACCAATCTATGCTGATGTTGACAGCAGGGATCCAGTTATATTTGACTCCATTGTTCCATGGCCTGAAGTGTAATCTTGCTAAATTTGGTGTAGGTATCACTGTTCAATCTGTTGTGTCATTTGTTTAGAATTAGATTCCATGTTGTTGATAAGATGAGTTCACCATGCATTTAGGGGTATAACTAGGGAAAGAAATCTGAAAAAAAAATTTTTAAGCTCGCTAGAGTTCTGAGTGTTGAAATTAATTGAAACCAGTAAAGGAGCTGAAATGAAGTAGAAAATGAGGTAAGATCAAAATAAAAGGAAGTGTTTTTGAACACTTGTTATATGACATGGTTCTAGAAAGATAAACTGATCGACTGATTTAAATTTAGTTTGTTGATATGGAGCATGGAGCACATTTATGGTTCTCTGCAAAAATATTCTGGTGGAATTTTTGCAAAGAATCCTTTTTGGAATGATGCAGGAAGGATTTCAACAGGATGTGTGAGTACTGTGAATGTGAACATAGAAACTTCTTGCTAGAAATGAAAGGACTGAAAATAAAAAGGACTGAACCATACTTGGAGAGAGATTCCACCCTCTGGACTCCCAAAAGACATGCCCTCTCCATATGCAAAACACATTCATTCCATCATAATATCACAAAGACTTAAACCATTTCAGTAACAATACAAATACAATACAGAGTCAGAAACAGTACAAAATCTCAACAAAGTCAGCTATAGGCATGGTCTGTTCTAAGGAAAATTTTCCTGTGGCTCTGGACCTGTAAAACTCACAACAGTTATCTGCTGCCAACATGCATAGGAGGAACAGTCATAGGATACATGCTTCCATTTCATAGGGAGAAACTGGAAGGAACACAGGGGCCACCAGACCTAAACAGGTCCAAAAACCTACGAGGCAAACTCCATTAGTCTGGGAGTCATTCATCCTTGGGGCTTTAGAAAGCAGCAATCCCACCTTTCAGGGCCTACTCAATGGCCCTGCTTTCTCCAAACACTGGCGTGGAGTTTGAAACCTTGAAAGAGACTGGGGAGACCACCTTTTTCTTGGTTCCACCCTCTCCAAGCATTGGGGCAACGCTCAGGTTCTCAGCTATCTCTGGGGCACACACTGAACAGAACAATGTGGTGGCAGCAAGGCCAGTCCCCAAGGAAAGTGCTTCACCCTCTCCAAGGCTTGGGCACTGAAACTCCTGCCCTCTGCCTTTGGGGCAAACTCACCCTCTCCAAGTGCATGGGTGGGTCTGCTCTCCTGACCCAAGTTTTCTTGGCTTCAGACTTTGGCTTTGATGGTTCTACCTTTGAAGTTCTTTTTCCTTCAATTTGTCCCTTCTCTGTCTCTTTTAGTCCAGACTGACCATGGTTCCATTTAACGGATCCCACAACACTCCTGTTGGTTTTCTTTGCAGTAGACAGGGATCATAACCATCAGACAATAGGACTTTCCACAAATCCTTCCTGGATAACTCCATGTCCAACCCTGGCTCGACTGGTTCCATGTTTGGTTAAATCCTCACATGGGGCACTATTCCCTGGAGTCTCCCTTTCTAGAAGCCCTGAATTTTCCAGACCATCAATCAATTTCTGGTTCCTCGTACCCAAGAGTTCAGTTCTCAACTTATCTCCTTCTTTTCGCATTTCACTGTAAACTGCAAGGAGAAACAAGGCTGCGCTTTCCACATTAACTTGGAAATCTCTTCTGCTAAATATCCAAGTTCATGGCTTTTAAAGTCTGCCTTCCAGCCAAAACCAGTAGTCAATTTTGTCACCTGTATCAAACCAGGAAGAGCATGGAGAGACAGTGCTCGGAGTTGAGAGCTGTCAGGAGACCCAGGCCCACCATCCAGGAGATGGCTGTGAGTCCTGACGCGAATGAATCAAATATAGTTATAAACTGCTTTAAAAGAAAAATTATGAAACTCACAGTTTTGTATCATAGGAAGATGAAGTGGGCACATGCTCAGTTGAGGATGTAGATGGAGAAAGGGTTCCTTCTGATGACAAAACCAAGCAACCAGATGACAATTCCATTTGCCACCAACCCACAAAGGCTAATTAACCCAGTGAACAAGAAAATGATGCTTTTAAATTGCTACAGGAGGGGTCAGGGTTCCCACCATGACATGATGCTAGTGCATGTGAGTGAGTATTTTCTGTGATTCTTAGGGCCAGTCTCTCCCCTGAAAACTCCTGGAGAAATTAGATTCTTGCATCTTTTCCAGAACCAACCAATAGGAGGTGCCTAAGATTCCTGCCTCTTAAACATGCCTAAAGGAATATCAGCGTAGCTGGATCTAAGGCTTTGCATCTTAAATTTCCTCAACTCTTTTCTTCTTTCGCCACTGATTTCTCTTCCTTGAATATATTCTGTAACTTTATAATTCAATGGAAAACATTAGACAAAAGAATATTTAAATAAAATGAGTAATAAATCACAAAAACCTAGCACATCAGAAATAAATATATAAAATTTATTTGCATGTGCACTTTCAGTTATCACATACAAAATAATCAAGAGATGTGTTGGTTCACACTCCAACCTATTTTCCAACACATAGCTCACTGTTCTAGTTTGCTAGCAGCCAGAATGCAATATATCAGAAACAGAATGGGTTTTAGAAAGGAGAATTTAATAAGTTGCTAGTTTACAGTTCTAAGACAAAGAAAATGTCCCAATTAAAACAAGTCTATAGAAATGTCCAATCAAAGGTATCCATCCAGGGAAAGATACCTTGGTTTAAGAAGGCTGATAAAGTTCAGGGTTTCTCTCTCAAGTGAGAAGGCACATGGAGAACACAGTCAGGGTTTCTCTCTCAGCTGAAAGGGCACGTGGTGAACACGGTGCCATCTGCTAGCTTTCTCTCCTGGCTTCTGGTTTCATGAAGCTCCCCAAGAGGCATTTTTCTTCTTCATCTCCAAAGGTCACTGGCTGGTGGACTCTCTGCTTCGTGGTGCTGCAGCATTCTCTGCTCTCTCTGGATCTCTCATTCTCCAAAATGTTTCCTGTTTTATAGGACTCCAGAAACTTATCAAGACCCACCCAAATGGGTGGAGACATGTCCTCACCTAATCCTAGTTTAACAACCACTCTTGATTAAATCACATAATCCAGGGAGATGATATGATTACAGTTTCAAACATACAGTATTGAACAGGGACTATTCTGCCTTTATGAAATGGAATTTTTATTAAAACATGGCTTTTCTAGGGGACATAACATCATTTCAAACCAACACACTCACACGTACACACATATCTTTTGAATGAGTAGAAAAAAGTATAAACATAACATAGAAAAGATCGAGCAATGTAATTGCTTTACTCAATATTTACATCAGTATGAAGGCACGAAGCATTTCTTTCTTTTCCCCTATTATTTATTACCAGTCATTTGTTTTATCCTCTCTATTCCATTGAACTGAAACCCTTTTATTTAGGTATTCTACTTAATTGACATTCTATTAATAGATATTTAATTTGATTTTGTATTTTATTACATAAAACCCTTTCTTTGTTTAGAGACTATTTTGTATTGAATATTTATCCTATAGGAAACTATATGTGAGCATTTGAACTTTTTGTTATTTCTGTTACTACCAAACTGCATTTCCAGACTTCAGGCCCATATTTTAGGCACTCAATTGTGATTGCACTTGTTTCACTTCAGCATTTGTTGTGTTGTCATTTTCATAGGGATACATTTAGTGATGCTGAGAAAGCACCAAGCTGTCCCCAGATTCCTATTTGTGCTTGAATAGTCGCCTCAGCCATTACTTCCCCAAGGGAAATTTCCTCGACCCAATACTTTGTGACAACACACAGTGTATTTCTCATGGAAATTGTATTGTATGTGACTTTCTCTCTCTTCCATTCTAATCCCTCTAATGGCAGCACAAACAGGAATGAAGAAGGTATTTATTAACAAATATTTACCAAACAAATATGTTCTTAAGTAGATTCTCTTTATTTTAATTGTAATTATAATAATTGTATTTGTGAATGTTTATAATTCTCAGTAAATTTTAAGTTGTAAACTTCAGTTCTTATACTATTATTCTATATCATATCACATAAGTAATCTCTTTATTTTATCTATTTAACACTCATTCATTCAAATTTGCAAATCAATTTCCAAAGCTATCTCAAGGCATGCCTATGTATTAAACTTCCATCCACCTTTTCTCTCTTATGATTTATTAATATCCAGAATTAGAATATACAAATGTAATTCACTATTAACATAAGAAGAGTAATGGTAGAAACTAGAAGAAAGAGACATTTAAATTTATTGTGAAACAGTGCCATCAAAATAAAACAAAACAAAGCAACTTACCCAGGTACATGGTATATGCCAGAGATACTTCCTGGGAGAAAATATCTTGTCAAGCAAAGGGATGTTTTTTAAACTTTCTGAGAATCCTTCCACTGAGACCCATTATAAAACTTCGAAGTCAAACCATATTTATCATGTTCAAGAGACAGTGGTTATCATATTGATGATTCCTGAATTTTTGTTAAATGAAAATAGAAAATTAACATCACCTATTAGATTATAAGAGAAACATCTTTTTTTTCCACGCCTGGAGCAGCTGGCTGGGAAGTATACTATTTCCCTCACTTCTGCCCTCTCCTTCCCTTGCTCCCCCTGAATGCAAAGCTATTTTCCTATAACTGCACAGATCATACAAAGTCAAGAAAAAGAGGCAGCAGGATGCCACGAGTGATCTCCTATCAAATTGGTCTCATTAGAATTAGAGATCTTACCCAGTATTATATTTTGCTATAATTCATAGGTACAGGAAACCACAAAGCACAGGCCTGGCCTGGAGAAGTGCAACGTCCCAGGACTTCCTCGCAGCTCTCAGATGCAGGCTGGCCCAGATTTCTTGCAGAGGTGATAAGTGACAGATGGTGAGGGGTGCAACAACTACTCAACTAGAGGAGCTCCACTTTCTAGTCCAACAGCTACGGAGTTGATGGTGACATTTTCTAGGCCCTCAAATCCATCAACTCCAGGCTTGTTGGCCATAACTATTAGGTGGTTCCAGCATAGCCTGCTGAAAGCACCCCAAATGTAAGAGCACTTCTTTATCTTTGCTCCTGAACATACCACTAAGGGGTCTGATTAGCATGTTTATAAGGAGACTTCTCTGGGCTCCCCTCCCTTCCTTTCTTCTCCACTCCTTCTCTTGCTCTCTTTCTCCCTTGTGATATTTTTATTATTATATTATAAAATATATAAACTGCCATGCTGGAGACCTAAGTTCGATTCCCGGTGCCTGTCCAATGCAATTATATATATATGTATATCTATAAAGCTCGTTCAACATAACTAGATGGGTTGACAAATTGTCACAAAATGTACACACCCATAGAAACAGTACCCAGGTAAGGAAACATACCAGAACCAACACACTGAATCCCCCCTTGCACTGCATGTCAGAAATTGCAACACCAAAAAGTAGCCAGTTTCCTACTTTCTAATATAATACATTGTGGTTGTTGATTTTTGAACTTGTTAAAATCAGAATCATACAGTACAAACTCTTTCATGCATGGCTTCTTTCACTTAATAATATGTTCTATTTTGTGTCATACAGTTATTCTCATTGATTCAACATTCTCTATCATATGAATACACAAAAATTTATCTGACTGGTGTTGGGCATTTTTCAACTTTTGTCTATTAAAAATATTAAAGCTATAAACATGTATGTACCTGGCCTTAGGGACATACTACAGGTCTCTGTTGGGTATACATGCTGTTTTATACTCTATTTAAATATAAAATTTAATAGACAGATACCAGTAAATGATATTACAAAGTACAAAGCAGTGTACAAAGGTTCCAGAAAAGAATCAGAAAATGTTTATTTTAGAAAAGATTCTCCCCAAGTCCTTTTTTCCCCCATTTTGGTAGATGAATAAAGGTATCTCATATGGTTTCAATTTGCATTACTTTTATGAATCATAACATTGAGCACTCTTCAGAAGTTTATTCCCATTTTGATGTCTTCTTTATCAAATGCCTGTTAATATACTTTGTCTAATTTTCTATTGAGTTGTCAGTATTTTTAACAAAGATACCAAACACTTAGAATACTTTAGATCCTTTTAATCAAATGATCTACCATTCCATTGTTGTTGTCAGACATTTTAATTCCATTAACATGTAAACTTCCCACGCCATTCTTAGCATTTACCAACAATCAGCATCAATTTATATTTACATGCATTTTACCCTTTCCAGTGCTCATTATTCTCTGCTATTTTATATTCCCAATTGGAATCATTTTCTAAATGCCTAAATTTTCTCTAATATTTGGCCTAAAGCAGGTGAATTAGCAATATATTTTACCAGTATTTGTTAATATGAAAATCATTTATTTTAGCTCTATTTTAAAGGATATTGCATTAGGCATAGAATTTTAACTTGGCTATTATTTCTATCAGCTTCTTATCCATCTTGTATCCTTGTCTTCTGGATTCCATTGTTTTCCTTCAGCAAGCTGGTCTCAGTCTTATTTTTCTCCTTGGAAGGGATACACTATGTACTCTTAAATCTGGCTGCTTTTAGGATTTTCTCTTCAACTTTGTCTCTCATAGGTTTGAGAATGAAATGGTTAAGTGTGATTTATTTGAATTATCCTGCTTGGGATTCACTGAGATACAGTATCTCTTCAAATATGGTTTTCCTCCAATTATAAGTTTACACTGAAGATGTTCCACGAGTCTCCTAAATTCCTTTCCATGTTTAATATCATTAAAATATAATGATATTTTCAGTTTTATATTTTCTATATGTTCTTTTTCCAGGTCATTGTTTTGGTTTGCTAAAGCTGCTGGAATGCAATATACCAGGCTGTTAAAAGGGGAATTTCTTAAGTTGCAAGTTTATAGTTCTAAGGCCTTAAAAATGTCAAAACAAAGGTATCCAAAGAAAGAAACCTTGACTCAAGAAAGGCTGATGTCTCTGGAGCACCTTTTCAGCTGGGAAGGCACACAGCTGGCATCTACTTGTCCTTTGACTTCTCATTTTCAGAGAGCTTCCTGGACGTGTTTTCTTTCTGAAGTGCGTTGGCTCTATCAGCTCTGAAGCTTTTTCCAAAATGGTTCCCTCTTAACCGTCTCCAGTAAGCATCATACCTCGATTGGGTGGAGACACATC
The DNA here is from genome assembly GCA_004026745.1 of Myrmecophaga tridactyla. Classification (NCBI taxonomy): domain Eukaryota; kingdom Metazoa; phylum Chordata; class Mammalia; order Pilosa; family Myrmecophagidae; genus Myrmecophaga; species Myrmecophaga tridactyla. Next base: position 23,764 of record PVIY010015594.1, on the reverse strand, counting down.
TCCATGGAAACCACCTAATCAAAAGGTCCCACCCATAACTGGTTGGGTCCCGTCTCCATGGAAACAATTTAATCAAAAAGATTCCACTCAACAACGTTGAATCAAGATTAAAGAGCATGGCTTTTCTGGGGTACACAACAGTTTCAAACCAGCACATTCCACCCTCTGAACCCTAAGAAAAAGACATGTTCTTTCCATATAAATAATACATTAATTCCATTACAATATCAAAAAGTCTTAAACCATTTCAGTAACAATATAAATACAATACAAAGTCAAAACCAGTACAATATCTCATCAAGGTCAGCGACAGGCATGGTCTGTCCTAAGGCAAAATTCTTCTCTGGCTCTAGATCTGTAAAACTCAGAAGTTATCTGCTGCCATTATACAAAGGAGCAACAGTCATAGAATACATATTCCCATTTCCATAGGGAGAAATTGGAAGGAACACAAGGGTCACTGGACCCAAATAGTTCTGAAAACCTGCAGGGCAAACTCCATTAGATTTCAAAGTCTGAGAGTCATTTATCCTCAGGGCTTGATACAGCAGCATTCTCACACTTTCTAAGGGCTTACACAGTAGCCCTGCTCTCTCCAGATGCTGGGGTGATGGTTGCAAACTTAGAGGACTTTGGGGAGACCACCATATTCTCAGCTCAAACCCCCACACATTGGGGCAGCACCCAGGCTCTCTGCCAACTCTGGGGCACACGCCTAATGCCCTCAGAACAATGGGGTGGTGGACAGGCTTTCCCCAGTCCCCAAGGAATGTGCTCCACCCTCTCCAAGGCCTGAGGCACCAAAACTCTTCCCAAATATCAAGGTGGAAGGCCCGCCCTCTGCCTTCACAGCAAACCCACCCTCTACGAATATATGAGTGGGTCTGCTCTCCTGGCCCAAGATTTTTTGGCTTCAGACCTTAGATTGTATAGTTCCTCCCTTGAAGTTATTTTTCCTTCAATCTGTCCTTTTTAATCCAGACTGGCAGTGGTTCCATTTATACAGATACACAAACAATACTCTTATTGGTTTTCTATGTAGTATGCAGGGACCATAACCCCGCAAAACCATCAGCCAATAGAACTTCCGACATATTCTTTCTGGATAACTTTATCTCCAATCCTGTCTTTTTCTGAAATGGCTGATTCATTCCACATTTGGCTAAATCCTCATGTGGGGCACTATTCTCCAGGGTCCCCCTTTCTGGAAGCTCAGAATTTTCCAGACCATCAATTTCTCGTTTCTTGTGCCCAAGTGCTCAGTTCTCAGCCTATCTTTTTCCTGTTGCATTTGCTACAAGCTCCAAGGAGCAAGCAGGCAGCATTTTTCACATTTAGTTTGGAAATCACTTCAATTAAGTACCCCAGCTCACCACTTGTAAATTCCAACTTCCATCCAACAACAGTACCTAATTTGGCCAAATTATCTGCCATTTTAAAACAAGGGTCACCTTTCTTTCAGTTTGCAATTACACATTCCTCAACTCTGTCTAAACCCTTGTCAGAAATATCTTTAGAATCCACATTTCTACCAACAGTCTCCTCAAAGTATTCTAGGTCTTCTCTATTGAGCACCTCACAACTCTTCCAGAATCTTTCCCTTATCCACTTAAAAAGCCATTCCAACATGTTTACTATTTGTAAACTGCAGCACCCTACTCTCAGTACCAAAATCTGTTTTGGTTTGCTAAAGCTGCTGGAATGCAATATACCAGAAATGGAATGGCTCTTAAAAGAGGAATTTCTTAAGTTGTGAGTTTACAATTCTAAGGCCTTAAAAATGTCCAAACTAAGGCATCCAGGGAAAGATACCTTACTATAAGAAAGGCCGATGAGTCCAGAACACCTCTTTCAGCTGGAAAGAAACATGGCTGGCATCTGCTGGTCCTTCGGCTTCTTGTTTTCAAAGAGCTTCCCAGGGGGATTTTTTTTCCCCACCTCTCCAAATGTCTCTCTCTATGTTGGCTCTGTCAGCTCTGAAGCTTTCTCCAAAATGATTCCCTCTTAATGTCTTCATATAGATGGACACAGATGTCCATGGAAACCACCTAATCAAAAGGTCCCACCCATAACTGGTTGGGTCACATCTCCATGGAAATAACTTACTCAAAAAGATCCCATCCAACAATACTGAATCAGGATTAAAGGACATGGCTTTTCTGGGGCATGCAGCAGTTTCAAACCGGCAGAATCATCAACCCTGACTTCTTTTGATTCCAATATCTTGCTAATCACCAACTAAATTCTTAATTTTTGGATGTTGAATTTCCTAGTTATGGATTTAGCACTTTACATTTTTAAATCTATCTTATCCATCTTTTCCTCTATTTTCACAGAGGTATAAAATATAAAATGAGATACACAACGGGTACAACTCTTGAGGCTATATCTTAATTTCTTTATTAGCTATAATATGTGTTTTCACAGTATATTACAATGAACTATTTTATATATAATAAAGTTGATGAGCTCTATATACTTAACCATATGTACACACGCACATGCACACACACACACACACACACACACACACACACACATATGGTTATCTGCGTAAGCAACACTCAGATGAAGATAGAAATAATTCCCTTATTACAATGTTTCCATTTTGGCCCTGTTTTGGTTTGCTAAAGCTGTCAGAATGCCTTATAAAATAAATGGAGTAGCTTTTATAAAGGGGATTATTAAGTTACAAATTACAATTCTAAGGCCATGAAAATGTCCAACTTAGGTACCAACAAGAGGATACCTTCTCAGAGGAAAGGCAGCCGGCAGCCAGCACACCTCTGTCAGCTGGGAAGGCATGTGGCTGGCATCTAAGTTTCTTGATTCCAATTCACTGCTTCCAGCTTCTGATTCCAGTGGCTTTCTCTCCAACCATCTGTGAACCCTCACTTAGCTTCTCTGGGACAAACTCTGGATTTCATCTCTGAGCTTTCCTTGGCTCTCTCCAGGTTCTGGCTATTTCTGTGAGTTCTTGCTTACCACCTGGGGTATTTCTGTCTGGGTCCACTCAGCCATGAGTGAGCTCTCTTAAAGGACTCCAGTAAATGGATCAAGACCCACCTTGAATGGTCACATCTCCAAGAAAACAATCCAATCAAAAGACCCCACCTACACTTGGGTGGGTCACATCTCTATGGAAACAATCTAATCCAAAAGTCCCACCCCAAACAACAGATCTGCCCACACGAGATTGGTCAAAGAACTTGGCTTTTCTGAGGTACGTAACAGCTTCAAACCAGCCCCCTTTCCATGTTATATCTTACAATGATAACTATTTTTATTTCTATCACAATTTATTAAAATTATATGTTCTTGAAAATCATTTAAATTGTATAATATAATATATAACTTTTGCTTCTTTTGTTCAACATAATGTTTGTGGATTTATTTCTTTTACTGTCTATTCATAATTATTTCTTTATTATTGATATGAAGTATCCCACGGTATAAAGATAATACAACTTGTTTATCAATTTATCTGTTGAAGGATACTTAGGTTGCTCTCAATTTTAGCCCATGATAAATTAAGCTGCTATGAGTATATTGTACATGTCTTTTAGCAGAAATGCAAACTTAATTCTGGTTACTCTTGATATTTCCTTGTCTCCATTTGCACCTGAATACCTATGATACCACACGTCAAGCATTAAATCTCATATGTGGCGAAACAATAGCTTATGCCCTAAAATTGTGTTACCTTATGCCAGCAAGTGATGTTGCTTCCTACAGCCAGGCCCTTGGGCACCAGCAAACACTAATCCTATTGCTCAATTTATAGTTCCAGAAAATCCAAATGGCTTCCACCTGTCCTGTCATCTAAGGGGGAGCCAGATTACCTTCCCATTTTTTCTCTTGGGTTGCAACAATCCTAAAGTGTTGCAACCCAATGTTCTTGAAACAGGGCATTGACTCTAGGCAGGACCTTGTTTCCAACTCACATCCTAGTAATTCCTTCATTGGATTGTAAAATCGCCCTGTGGAAATGTGGCTTCACATGCCAAGTGCCTTTCTCTGTTTTCAATCTTCAACTGAAACTTGGCCTGGTAATTTTTCAGTATTTTTCCAACGATTTAGTCAAATACTTAAATGCATTTTCGATCATGATTTTAGTTCCTTTAACTGTCCTCTGTGGGATGACTGCACTCAATTAATTTGTTTGGCACTATTAAAAGCAAGTGTCCTTACTGTTTCAATTGCAGTACTTACTCTACAACACAGAAGTCTCCTTCAGCTCTAAACACTTTATAGAGTTATGGAATGCAATTTAAAATGTCATTTTCTAAGAGCAGGTTCAAATGAGGATAAAAAATGTGGCTTACCACATTCACCCAGAAATATAGACTATAAACAATTTTTTTCCTTACAGTTTCCAATATGTGTGTCCTAGGACATGCTTCTATAATCAGTATATTCATAAAGCCACAATGATTTATATAGAGACAAATATTCTCACTCAAGATGCAGAGCCAAAGTTCATCATTTTACCGATTGTCCATCTTTGCAGACACCTGACATGATGAAATCAGTGAATGCATTCGGGAAATAAAAGTGGAGTCACCTTATGTTATTTTCTATATATTTCTATTTCTGAGGTTAAAGAAATCAAAGAAATGACAGAGAGAAGATGCAGCCATGGGGATGCCTGAGGGTTTGCTGAGTTCTGACAACCAAGTAGCTATGACTCAGCAACTCACAGGCTCATACTCAACAGTCCCAATAAGAGTGAACCAACTCTAAAGGCATGAGTAGCAATCACATATAGAAACAGGACACAAATGAGACTAGTCTATAAAGACGCGTGCAGAGGGGAGCAGAGCACAGTATGAAAGAGAGAGTGGGATGGAGCCCCACAGATTAATCCTAAAGTATCTGAAGCACAGCTGATATCCATGCTGTGATCACTTGAGAATTCTCAGTATCTTTTCATATTTATCCTGCTTTGTTTTTTCAGTGGATAGGTAATGTAATAAGTGGATTCAATTATATGGTAAAGATTCATGCTCTTGACATATACCTCCCCACAGTAGGGTAAGCTTTGCACCTGGGACCAGACAATACTCACCTATTGACAAAGCATCATCTTATTGAAAATTAAAATGTATCATAAGTGATTCTCTTTGTCATTTTTTGCCATTGTGACTTCCCCTTCTGATTAAAAGATGGATGCGTCTTTTAATCATGCACAATAATACATTGAGCATTGTTACCATGCTAGCAGATACGGAATTTACTCCATTTTCTAATCTACTGTTTCCTTCTCTTATGACCTAATATGTGGTGGTTTTAAGATGTGACTTTCAGAGATCAATGCCATTTCCTGCAATTCCAAGAATAGTGTTTTCATTTTTCTTTTAGGTAATTGCCCTATGGAAACCCAAATATTCATTCCTTCTTTATTTGAGAGTTCAGCATTATTTATCCTCAGGAGGTTTAAGAAACAATGGAAGAAAGAAAGGCATAGAGAAAAGAGCTGAAGACAGTTTGGGCATGTGCAGTCACACCATTGCTCCCCAAGAGGTTTGGGGGTCCCAGCCTTGTCTCCTGAATGCTCCAATCCCATTCTCCAAGGATACAGGCAGAGCAGCTCAGCCTGCTCCCCTTGGCCTTGGAGGCAGCGACAAACGGTAAGCAGATGGAAGAGACAGCATTCACTTCTCTCAGGCAGAGGCTGGCACAATAAGGAAAAGAGATGCTAAGAGCATTCAAGATGGAGAAAATGAGTAAAGGTCAAAGAATAGAAGATAGACACATTTCTTCTCACCCGTGTCTTTTCTCTGATCCTGGAGTTTTCCAAAGCTTTGGGGAGGAGCTGGAGAACCTCAGTGGATACCAGTCCTTCGGTCTTCTGATTATGTGCAGCCTAAGTGTAGTTTCCTAAAGTCCCACGGTGTTGTTTTTCTACAATCAACCTCAGCAGAATGCATTTATCCCGGTATATACACTGAAAGTGCAGAGAACACAGAACTTTTAAAATACACAAGGGAGAAAAATCTTCATTTATATCTAAATAGTCAATTGATTATATTATTTACAAATATATTTGAATCAATTATCAATGTATTCAAATATATCAATATATTAGTATAATTTAAATTATTTAAAAATAGTATTAATATAAATGCAAAAACAGTCATCCAGCCACCTCCATTATTTTATTTATCAGTATAAGTTATCAGCTCATCAGGATTATCAAAGTAGAAGCCAGTGTCCTCACAATGACTCGAATCCTATAGAAGCCGTGCCTGACGCACACCCTCATATTTCTCTTGGACTGTTCTCCAGGTTTGCTGTTTCAGCCACATTGCCCTCCTGGCTGCCCCAAAAGCTCCAGGATCTAACCTGCCACAGGTCTTTCCATTGGCAGTTCCTTCTGGCTGTAAAGGCTTTCCTGGGGCTTTTCACATCGTGAATATTCTCACCTGCTTCCAATCTTAATCATAAGCCAAAGTTTCAGGGAAGATTTATTTTCCCCCAAACATTTCCTTTCTCCTTCCACTGATTTATTTCTGCACCAGAAGTCTTCTTCATCAGCTATAGCATACTTCACTAGTGTGATTGTATCTGACTCTCACCGCTAGAATGCTCGCTCCGGAGGGAATAATTTTTATCTGATTTGTCAACTGAACTACTTCCGCTAGTAAGGAGAACTGGTATACCTGAGAGCAACAGGCTTACCATCCAAGGGACGTCAATAAGCACACTCCTTTTGGGGATCATTGATTACTCTGCAGTTCTAATTTTACATAAGATATCTTTTACAGAAAACATCTTCTTCCATTCTATTTGAACTAATTTGGTGTTTAGGGAAAATAAATTAATTTAGAGTAGATTAAAAGAGCACACATTCTAACAACTACAAAAGAGAATCGTTTAAAATTTCCAATTGTAACCATTCTGGCTGCCGTGGAAGGATGAGCCAGTGTGATAAGATGATTTAAGCCCTGTCTGGATTTGCCATACATTTACTCTCCTTAAACCCAGACAAGAGTGTGACAGAAGAGAAATCCATGTTCTCATCTTCCCTTCCCTGGAATGAGAACGGTAGACATAAGGAAAGTTTTGCCCGTCACCACCAATTGTCTTAGGTCCGGGCTTCATGAAGTCTTGTCGGTGAAAGGAAAACATGGATGAATCCCTTGGAGGAGCCTCCAATTTTGGGCCTTGTGGGAACAAACCCAGGGTCGGGTGCCAAGGCTGAGAGATGAGCTAAAGTCCTCCCTTCTGAGCCCCTGTTTCACCCATCTCAGGCCCTGCATTAATGTGCGTGGTGATGCAGGAGCTCTGACTGGGAACACAAAATACTTATTCTCTTGTGCCATTAAAAATGTTACAGGAGAACAATGATGAGGTATTTAGGATAAAGGAAGCCTGTGCACTCACCCCAACCATATCTTGGTGCTGAGTGTAACAGAGAGGCCCATTACCTCCCATCACACTGTTCTCTGCATTTCTCAACGTCATCTCCCAGGGCCGCTCCCATTACTTCAATTACCTGGTTTTTCTCCTTAAGGAAAACTCTGTCACACTAATTTTACTTCATGGTCTCTTGGTGTGCTCTGAACTGGAATGAGGCTGGAAAGAATAAAAAACAAAAAATAAAACGCAAGGCAGGAGCTGATGCCTTTTTGCTCTCCAAATGAAGGTATGTGGAAACATAATTCAGAAACAGGTTCACTGAACTCGATTGCTTCACTGAAAATGACATCATAAATGCAATTTTATACCCCTTACCAGCTGCAGTTTCACATCATTCTTAAGTGCCAGAAATGTGCTTACATAAAAATTATATGCACTATAAGCCATTTAAGCCTGTTATTGCAGCACTTCTACAGCTACACCCACTTCATCCTTAACCTCTGGCACCCACTAACTTGTTCTCCATTTCTACAATTTCTCATAATTATGCTATATAAATGTAGTCATACCCTATGTTACCATTTGGGGTTGGCTTTTTAACTTCAGGAGCTCCATCCCAGTAGCTGCATGTATGAATAGGTGCCCCCTCCTCATTACTGAGCAGTTTTCCATGGCACAGATATACCAAAGTTTATGTAACCATTCAACCAGCAGAGGGATCTCAGTCACTTTTCATTTTTGGCTATTATTAATAAAGCTGTTATAAACATTCCTGTTCAGCTTTCCATGAATACAAATTTTTATTTCTCTGCATAAATGCCCAGAAGGGCAATTGCTGGGTCATGTGGTAAGTGTATGTTAAGGTTTTGTTCTTATTTAAAGAAACTACCACACTGTTTTCCATAGTGGTTGTACCATTTTATATCACTACTAACAGTATATCAGTCAACCGGTTTCTCTGCATCCTCACCAGCATTTGGGGTCATAACTAATTTTTTTTTAATTTGCATATGGGCAGGAGGCACCAGGGATCGAACTCCAGACCTCCAGCACGGCAGGTCGGAGCTCTGCCCGCTGAGCCACGGCAGCCGCCCACTAATTTTTTTATGTTAGGCATTCTGTTAAGTAAATAATGATATGTCAATATGTTTTTTTATTAGACGAATTGAGGATCACCAGAAAGATGGCGCATAAAATACAGGGTTCCTATATATCACCCATTAACACCTTCCATTCGTGTGATATATGTGTTACAACTGATGAAAGTACGTTTTAATAATTGCACCATTAATCATAGTGTAAAGTAAACCATAGCCCATGGTTTACTTTAGGGTTAACTCATTGTGTTATACACTCCCATGGATTTTTTTTTAATTTTTATTCTACTAACTTATATACAACCTAGAATTTCCCTTTTTAATCACATTCAAATATACAATTCAGTGCTGTTAATTACACAATGTTGCGCTACCTTCACCACCCATCTATTACCAATTTAAGCATTAATTCCCTATTCCCTACCCTCACTCCATCCCCTGGTAACTTCTATTCTAGAATGTGACTATGAATTTGCCTTTTCAAAATATTTCACATCAGTGAGAGCATACGCAATTATTTTCTTTTTTGTCTGGCTTTTTCCACTCAGTATGGTATCTTTGTGGGTCCTTAATGTTATTGAATATATTAGAATTTCATTCCTTTTCACAGCTCAATAATAATAGTATTGCATTGTGTGTTTATACCACATTTTGTTTATCCATTCATCAGTTGATGGACATATTGGATGCTTCCATCTTTGGGCAATTGTGAATAATGCTAATATGAACATCAGTGTGCAAATGTCTGTTTGAGGCCCTGCTCTCAAATATTTTGGATATTACCTAGTACTGGGATTTCCAGGTCATACAGTGGCTCTATACTAAGCTTTCTGAGGAACGGACAAAAAGTCTTCCTCAGTGGCAGTGCCATTCTATGTTGCCACCATCAATGAATGAGTCTTCCTATTTCCCTACATCCTCTCCAACATTTGTTATTTTCCATTTTTTAAAGAATAGCCATTCTGGTGGGTGTGCAATGGCATCATTGTGGTTTTGATTTGCATTTTCCTAATAGTTGATGAGTCTGTCCATCTCTTCATGTACTTTTTAGCCCTTCATATATCTTCTTTGGAGAAATGTTTATTCAAGTCGTTTGCCCATTTTTAGTTGGGTTGTTTGTCTTTTTGTTGAGCTGTAGGATTTCTTTATATATTCTGGATATTAAACTCTTATTAGTGTGATGCCCCAGCCTGGGGACAGTGGGAGCTGGACATAGTGCCTGCGTAGGTGCTACAGAGAGACTGTTACTCCTACCCAAGTACATTAGTTTGCTTATGCTGCTGGAAAGCAATATACCAGATAGGGAATGGCTTTTTAAAAGGGAATTTAATAAGTTACAAGTTTACAGTTCTAATACCGAGAAAATGTCCAAACTGGGGCACCAACAAGAGGTTACCTTCATTCTAGAAAGGCTAATGCCACCTGGAACACCTCTGTCAGCTGAGAAGGCATGTGGCTGGCATCTGCCGGTCCTGTGTTCCTGGGCTCCATTGCTTCCAGCTTCTGATGCCCTCCTCTGTAAGCATCTGTGGCCTTCACTTAGCTCCTCCAGGACACAACTCTGGGTTCTGGCTTGCTTAACATCTCATGGGAAAGCACATGGTGACGTCTGCTGGGCGCTGCCTGTGTCTAGGCATCTGCTCTCTCTGCAGCACTCCAGGCATCTCTAACATCCGCGTCTTTGTCAGCTCTGAAGCAACTATTCTCCAAATGTCCACATCAGTTCTGAGCTTTCCCCATCATGTTCCCCGTTTAAAAGAACTCTAGTAGACTAATCGAGCTCCACCCTGAGTGGGAGGAGCCACATCTCCATCTAACCAAAAGGCCACACCCACAATTGGGCGTGCCACATCTTCATGGAAATAATTTCATCGAAAGTATTTCCACCCTACAGTACTGTCAGGATTAAAGAGCATGGCTTTCCTGGGGTACACAACACTTTCAAAGCAGCTATCACCAAGAATTGCTTCTTGGTCAGTTCCAGTTGGCTGGCATGTGTTTTTAGATAAAATGTTCCAGGCTGGTGACGTTGTTGAGATTTGCAGCTTCTTGGCAGCTCTGCTCTCCTTCCACAGGGACCCTGGGGGAAGTTCTGAAAGAGGCAGAGGGAAGGGGCCATACACTGAGAAATAGCTGAGATGCAGTGGGATCGTGTGCTGGAAGAACTGCCCTGAGGAGAGTAATAGCAACTGCACTGAAATTGGAAAAAATAAAAATAAAAAAACAGTTTGGTTTGAGCTTCCTGGGAATGATCAGATCTTCAAAGGCAGGTTTGTTAAAATGGGTGACGGATGTTATGGGATGCGCCGGTTTGAAAAGATGTATGTACCCTAGAAAAGCCATGTTTTAATCCTAATCTCATTTTTTAAAGGCAGGCATTTCTTTTAGTCCCTATTCAGTACTGTATGTTTGAAACTGTAATTAGATCATCTCCCTGGAGATGAGACTCAATCAAGAGTGGTTGTTAAGCTGGATTAGGGAGAGTCGTTTCTCCACCCATTCCAGGTGGGTCTTGATTACTTTACTGGAATCCTATAAAAGAGTAAATTTCAGAGAAAGTGGGAGATTCCCATGACCTCATCTATTTTCTTGTGCTTACTGTTTTCACAGTATATCTTTGGCCATTTCATTATTTTTCTTTCAAATTGTTTGTGTCTTATACTTTAGGTGCAACTTCTGGAGGTGCATATATTTATGATTTACTTTTTATTTAGGCTGATGATCTATGTCATTGAATAGGAATTTTTGGAACAATTACATATAATGTAATTATTGACACTGTTGGATCTAAATCTCCATCTTGATATTCATTTTCTATTTATCTTCATGTTTTATCCTCTGTACCTTATTTCTTGCCTTCTTTGGATTGACTGAATATTTTTAATATTCCATTTTATTCCTCTTTGGCTTTTTAGCTACACTTTTAACATTATTTTTTTTTTTTGCTGGGGACTCTAAAAATGTGTAACATTCATCTTCACAGATTCTCTAACATACTCATGGAATGTGGATTTGATGACTGGAGGACTAACCACAATCTTGTCTATGCATATTGGGCCAATTCCTAGGAATAGTGGAAGGTTGAGCCAAAGACAATCCAGATGTCTAACAATTTCATGGACCCACCCTGGTTTACCTGCCTCCAGAAAAGTTTGTGAGATGTGAATTCTACCAAGCATTCAAGAAAGAATTAGTACCAATCCTGCTCAAACTCTTTAAAAAATTCGAAGAACAGGAAAAGCTATCTAACTCATTTTATGAAGGCAACATCACCCTAAAACCCAAGCCAGACAAAGATACTGGAAGAAAATAAAATTACAGATCAATCCTTTTATTGAATATACATGCAAAATCCTCAACAAAATACTTACAAATTGGATCCAGCAGCACATTAAAGGAATTATACACCATAACCTAGTATGGTGTATACTAGGGATGTATTCCAGGTATGCACGGATGGTTCAACACGAGAAAATCAACTAATGTAATACACCCTATCAATAAGTTGAAGTGGAAAAACCACATGGGCATCTTAATTGATGCAGAAAAACACTCGACAACATTCTTTCTTGATGAAAACACTTCAAAGGAAAGGAATAGAAGGGAACTTCCTCAACATGATAAAGGAAATATATGAAAAATTCTCAGCTAACGTCATCCTCAATGGGGAAAACTTCCTTTTAAGGTCAGGATCAAAACAAGGATGCCCACTGTCACCACTGTTATTCAACATTATGCTGGAAGTTCTAGCCAGAGCAATTAGATGAGAAAAAGAAATAAAAGGCATCCATATTGGAAAGGAAGACGTAAAACTCTCACTGGTTGCAGATGACATGATGCTATATGTTGAAAATCCTGAAAAATCTACAGCAAAGAGATTAGAGCTAATAAGTGAGTACAGAAAAGTGGCAGGGTACAAGATCAACACCCAAAAATTAGTAGTGCTTCTATCAACTAGTCATGAGCAATCTGAGGAGAAAATCAAGAAAAAATTCCATTTACAACAGTAACCAAGAGAATCACATATTTAAGAAAAAAATTAACTAAGGATACAAAAGACCTGTACACAGAAAACTATAAGAAATTGCTAAAAGAAATCACAGGAAACCTAAATAAATGGCATGCTATGCTCATGGATTGGAAGACTGTATTAGTTAGGGTTCTCTAGAGAAACAGAATCAACAGGGAACATGCGCAAATATAAAATTTATAAAAGAGTCTCATGTGACCACGGGAACACAGAGTCCAAAATCCACAGAACAGGCTGTGAAGCTGACAATTCTGATGGCAGGTCTAGATGAACCCCACAGGAGAGGCTCGCCAGCTGAAGCAGGAAGAGAGCCTGTCTCTTCTGAATCCTCCTTAAAAGGCTTCCAGTGATTAAATTAAGCATCACTCATTGCAGAAGACACTCCCCTTGGCTGATTACAAATGGAATCAGCTGTGGATGCAGCTGACGTGATCATGATTTAATTCTATAAAACGTCCTCATTGCAACAGACAGGCCAGCACTTGCCCAACCAGACAAACAGGTACCACCACTTGGCTAAATTGACACATGAACCTGACCATACCATGACAAAGACTAAATATAGTCAAGATGTCAATTCTACCCAAATTGATTTATATATTTAATGCAATGCCAATTAAAATCCCAAAACCTTACTTTGCAGAAATAGAAAAAACAACAACCAAATGCATTTGGAAGGGCAGGGTGCCCCCAAATAACTAAAAAGATCTTAAAAAAGAAAAATGAAGTGGGAGGTCTCACACTACCTGACTTTAAAGCATATTACAAAGTTACAGTGGTGAAAACAGCATGGTCCTGGCATAAATTTAGATATATTGACCATTTATGGAATCGAATTGGGTGTTAAGAAATAGACCCTCTCATTTGTGGACAATTGATCTTTTTTTTTTTTTGTATGCTTTATGGCAAGGTCACTTTTCATTATTTTTCCATGTGAGTATCCCATTACTGCAGCACCATTTGTTGAATTTTTGTTTGTTTGTTTGGTTTTGGGGAAGCACGCATGGACTGGGAATTGAACCCGGGTCTCCTGCATAGCAGGCGAGAATTCCTCCACTGAACTATCCTTGCACCACCTGAACAATTGATCTTTGATAAGGCAGTGAATCCAACTCACCTGGAACAGAGCTGCTTCTTCAATAAATAGTGCCTGGAGAACTGGATATCCATATGCAGAAGAATGAAAGAGGATCCATATCTCATACCCTATTCAAAAATAACTCAAAATGGACCAAAGACCTAAACATTAGAGCCAAGACCATAAAACTTTTAAAAGAAGATATAAAGAAATATCTGATAAAACTTGTAACAGGAGGTGGTTTCTTAGGCCTTACACCCAAAGCAAAAGCAATGAAAAAAGAAATAGATAAATGGGATCTCTACAAAATTAAATACTTTTGTGCATCAAAGAATTTTGTCAGGAAAGTAAAAAGGCAGCTTATGCAATGGAAGACAATATTTGGAAACCATATATCAGATAAGGGTTTAAATCCAGTTAATTTAAAGAGATCCTACAACTCAACAACAAAAAGACAAACAACTCAAAAATGGGTAAAAGACATGAACAGAAACTTTTCAGAAGAGGAAACACAAATGGCTAAAAGGCACCTGAAAAGATGCTCAACTTCACTGGCTATTAGGGAAATTCAAATCAAAATCACGATGAGATGTTACCTAACACCCACTAAAATGGCCATTGTCAAAAGAACAGAAAATGACAAGTGCTGGAGAGGATGTGGAGAAAGAAGAACAGTTTCCACTGTTGGTGGGAATGTAAAATGCTACAACCGTTGTGGAAACCAGTTTGGTGGTTTCTCAGGAAGCTAAGTATAGAATTGCCACATGATCCAGCAATACCATTACTAGGTATCTATTCAGAGAACATGAGGGCAAGAACACAAATGGACATTTGCACACTAGTGTTTATAGCAGCAGTATTTATGACTGCCAAGAGACGGAAACAGCCCAAATGTCCATCAACAGAAGAGTGGCTAAACAAGCTGTATACATCGATGGGCTATTATGCAGCTGTAAGACAGAATAATGCCATGAAGCATGTAACAATGTGGATGAGCCTTGAGGACATTATGTGGAGTGAAAATTAGCCAGAAACAAAAGGACAAATACTATAGGGTCTCACTAATATGAACTAACATTAATGAGTGAAGCTGGAGAATTTCAGTTAAGAACATAGGTTAACGGGAGATAGAAATAGGGTAGAGATTGGGTATTTGGTGCTGAAGGAATACAGAATGTGCAGCAGGACTCATTGTAAAGATTCAGAAATGGATAGCACAATACGATGTAATGGTAGCACAATAATATAAGTACAACCGAATGAAGCTGTATGTGAGTATGATAGAGGGAGAAGGGCTGGGAGCACATATGAAGCCAGAAGGAAAGATAGAGGATACAGACTGAGATAATATCATTTAGGACTGCCTAGAGTGGACAATTATGGTGATTAAATGTACAAATATAAAAACTGTTCTGCATGAAGAACAAATGACTGTCAACATTGCAAGACATTGAAAATGGGATGGTATACAGGAAAAAGTAGAATCAATGCAAGCTAGGATCTATGGTCAATGGTAGCATTGTAATGTGCTTCCACTGAATTTCACTGTATGAATTCCACTGAATGCCCAAACTAAATGTTAACAAATGGGGGATATGGGGGAGGAGTATGGATTCTTTGTGGAAGAAAAGAAAATGTGTTCATGGCATGGCTAGTTACTTAGGTTGGATTGTGTGATATGCAAATAAAACTGTTTTAAAATGAACAGAGAGAAATAAGTGCCAGAGAAAATGTGAAGAGAGAGACGCACCTATTCACTGTCCTAGGGAAGCTGAGAGGTGCAGCTCCTGGGAGGGCAGTGGGTGGGTCCACAGGAGCCCAGGGGTGGGGTTGCCGTATGATCCTGCAACCCAGTTGCCCAGCATATACCTGGAGGAACTGAAAGTGGGGACAGGAATGGACATTTGCACACTGCGGTTTATGGTGGCAGTGTTTCTGATTAGCAATGGAAAGAGGTGGCCTCAGGGTACAATGAGTGAGCAATGGAAGGGGAAACTGTGATGTATACATACAATGGACTACTGAGCAGCCACAAGAAGGAATAAAGTTGTGAGGCATGAAACAAGGTGAACGAACCTTGAGGACATTATGTTGAGTGAAATATCAGAAACAAAAAGACAAATATTATCATGCCTCATGCATATGGACTAAATATAATATACAAACTCAGAAAATTGAAGTCGAGAGCATGGGTTGTCAGGTTGGGGCCTATTGTAAAGAGTCCTAGACTGTGAGCTCTTACAGCAGTCACATCTATTCAGGAGTTGTAACCGTTATTTCTAAATTCTTAGATACTGAGCTATTTGCATATAATCTAGTCGTTCCCTGAAACTTCAGATATTTAGGTAACATCTGAGACTGAGACTCAGAGTTAAAACTCTGAAGCTATCAAAGTCAGCACTACCTCATATGGGAACTGTTTAAAAAGTTGAAGAAAGGATCAGATTTCAACTAGAGATACGAATGAAGCTGATCTGGATAGGACGAAGGTAAATCAGAATACAGGGTAAAAGATGATACGGTCCATATTTTTACATTTCAACTTGTGTATGAGACCAAAGGGAGAGATATTTATTTGGTGCAAAATTTACATTTTGGGTAGTGCATTATCTAATTTAACTTGTATAGTCAGCTTACTTGAACACATAAGTACATGGAACCTTGTGTAGGGTGTGAGGTCTACGTGGTTTGTACAAGTTAGTGTGATGCTTCAATATATCCCAGAGTAATTTGGGCAGAGAATAAAAAAGTATTTTCAAAGTCCCCTTGGGGGAGCGTAGAGAAAGGAGGAAATATTCAACTTCCCCATTCAGAGAATTCCTGATAATCTCGTAAGCAGTGGAGACAACCAGTTCAATAAACTGAGCCCTTGATCTTGGGGTCTGTCCCTACAAAACTTATTCCTGCAAAGGAGAAGCTAAGCCTACTTATGATTATGCCTAAGAATCACCCTCAGAGAACCTCTTTTGTGCTCAGATGTGGCCTCTCTCTCTAAGCCAACTGGGCAGGTGAACTCACTGCCCTCCCCTCTACGTGGGACATGACTCCCAGGGGTGTAAATCTCCCTGGCAACACGGGACAGGACTCCCAGGATAAGCTGGGACCCAGCACCATGGGACTGAGGAAGCCTTCTTGACCAAAAGGAAGAAGAGAGAAATGAGACAAAACAAATTTTCAGCGGCTGAGAGATTTCAGAGTCAAGAGGTTATCCTGGAGGTTATTCTTATGCATTATATAAATATCCCTTTTTAGTTTATGGTGTATTGGACTGGCTGGAGGGAAGTACCTGAAACTGTTGAGCTGTGTTCCAGGAGCCTTGATTCTTGAAGATGATTGTATAATGATACAACATTTACAATGTGACCGTGTGATTGTGAAAATAAATAATAGGGGAGATAAGGGGTAAAAAAAATTGTATAGATTGAAATTAAGTGGTCAATGAGAGGGAGTCATAAGGAATATTGGACGTATGAGTTTTTTCTTTTTATTTCTTTTTCTGGAGTGATGCAGATGTTCTAAAAATGATCATGGTGATGAATACACAACTATGTGCTGATATTGTGAGCCACTGATTGTACACTATGGATGGACTGTTTGTGTGTGAATATTTCTCAATAAAAATATTTTTAAAAAAGAAGTTTGTGAGAGATAAGCTTGTGTCTGGTTTAAACTAGCTTTTTGTATGTGTGTGGCAGGCTGGGGGACAATTCCTGTCACTTGAGACCCAGTCTAATCTGAACTATTTTCTTATTCCATTTACCACAACTTATCAACTAATATAAATGAGTAAACAATAAATATATTTGCGTGTTCTTCCTAATCTTAAGAATTATAGTACAGGAACCACTGCCCTGGCAATTCTAGAATTCATGAGAAGATCACAGATGATCAGTTGTTTAAGAAATATTTGATTAGTTTATTTATCATTTCTCCTGATATAACCAGGAGAGAGTTTATGCAATGTTACACAAAAGTTATCATGTTTCAGGCCTCGTAAACCCAAAAGCCCCCCTGTTACTCACATATTAAGCCACACCCAGTCTCATCCACAGAACCTTCATTTTAACACTTTCCCCACCATAACATTATACACCATATTCTCTGTATGTCTACTCAACCATCCCATAACATTTCTATCCTTTCTTTACTAGAATAAGTTTTCACTTAAAGAGAAGATGCTGGTCTGTCTCAGTTAACCCCACACATTTCCCTCAGCACCTACAAATGAGTGTGCAATTCTGAGAATTTACTCACCTTGCCTAAACTTCATTCATTTCTCTCAGGTAAATACTGAAGTTATCTCTGCTCCAGTTCACTTTAACTGCTTGCTTCGCTTGCAGAGTTGATGCCGTGGAATCCTTGCTGGATGGTAAGTCAGTAAAATCCTCCACTGCCACTTTCCAATGATGCAATAAACAGGAAATCAGAGATTTAGCTGAAAGCATAAAAACTGAGTTAATATACTCTCTTCAAGAATGTTTGAATAAATCTACAAACATTGCTGAACGTGTTTTTTCCTTCTATTCATCTGGCATGAGCATCAAGTAATTATTGAAGAAAGTCTTCTTTTTCAGGAGTGCTTGGCAACAAGCAGAAGTCTTAAAATATTCAAAACATTGAATAACTGTTTTGAATCTCATGGTTTATTCTGGAACAATGTGTTGAGATTTGCAGTGGTAGTGCAAAGGTAGGACACATAAATCTGCTGCTATCTTGGCTCAAATCAAGTGGCAACAAATTGGACTTGTAGCAGTCATTTTATTCTCTATTGTGTTGGTTTGAAGGATATATGTACTTCAAAAAGCCATGTTTTATTCCTGATCCAATCTTGTGGGGGTAGCTGTTTCTTTTAATCCTGATTCAATATTGTAAGGCAGAAACCTTTGATTACATTATCTCCACAGAGATGTGGCATGCCCAGTTGTGGGTGTAAGCTTTTGATTAGATGGAGATGTGACTCCACCCATTTAAGGTGGGTCTTGATTGGTTTACTAGAGTTCTTTAAGAGGGAAAACATTTTGGAGAAACCTCAGATGCAGATGCTTAGAGAACAGCTGTTTCAGAGTTGACAGAGACACGAATGTTTGGGGATGCTCAGAGTGCTGACAGAGAGAGGATGCCTGGACATGGGCAGACAGCCCAGCAGATATCACCATGTGCCTTGACTAGACGTGGGCAGACAGCCCAGCAGACATCACCATGCGCCTTCCTATGAGATGCTAAGCAAGCCAGAACCTGGAACCAAGGGAAGCCAAAAGATGAAAGCCAGCCCTGGAGAAGCACAGTGACAGGCACCCACAGGAAGAGAGGCTGAAAGCAACAGAACCCAGGAGCAAAGGACCTGCAGAAGCAGCTACCTGCCTTCCCAGCTGACAGAGGTGTTTGAGATGACATGAGCCTTTCTTGAGTGACTATGACTTCTTGCTGGTGCCTTAATTTGGATATTTTCTGGCCTTAGAACTGTAAAGTTGTAATGTAATAAATTCCCTTTATAAAAGCCTCTCTATTTCTGGTATATTACCTTCTGGCTGCTTTAGCAAACTAAAACAGATTTTGGTACCAGGAGTGGGGTGCTGCTGCAGTTTGCAAATATCAGACCTGTTGGAACTGGTTTTTTATATGGATGAGGGGAAGATTCTGGAAAAGTTGTGGGGATCTTAATAGAGAAGGCCTAAAATGCTCTGAAGAGACTGTTGGTAGATATGTGGACTCTAAAGATAACTTCTGACTAGGCTTTAGACAGAAATAATGAACATGTCATTGCAAACTGGAAGGAAGGCATTCTCTGTGGATAGAAGGGAGAATTTGAGAGTGATGAACTTGGATATTTATCACAAGAAATTTCCAGACTAAATGTGGAAAATGCAGTCTGGCTGCTTCTTGCAGCTTATAGTAAAAATGCAAGAAGAAAGATATAAGTTGAGAACAGAATTCTTGGGTAAAAAGAAAACAGAAATTGATGGTCTAGAAAATTCTGAGCTTCCAGAAACAGAAACCCCAAAATATAGTACCCCATGTGAGGATTTAACCAAACCTGGAAGCAGTCAACCATTACAGGACAAAGGAGGATTTGAGATGGAATTATTCAGAAATGATTTGTGGAAAGTCCTATTGTCTGATGGTATGATCCCTGCCCATTACACAGAAAACTGGCAAGAGTATTGCGGGATCTGTATAAACAGAACTACTGCATTAATACTACTGTATTAACATGTAATGGATTTATTATTTTTAAAAACAATTTCACAAAATTAATATTTTTTAAAACTTTTGCTTTTAACTTTTCATGTGGTAAATATCAACAGACATAAACCATACAAACCAATGCTCTTTGGAACTTGAGGCTGCATTGTTTGTGAATCACCGTCATAGACTTGTGAAAGATTTACAGAGGGAGGAAAATGAGTGCTTTTGTCATCAACAGTGTCCAGTTGAGCAAGAGGCTTAAGCTGGTTGAAACAAGGATGCTGTGCAATAGAAATATATCCATGCTCCGGGCAGACATGATTCAACCTGTCTCCTCCAACTGGCAAAGAAAACATCACTTCCTATCTCTTTTCTCATTTAATTTCCCTAATATTTGATACTGGGAAATGCAAGCCTGGAGTGGCCACCCAAGTTGCCTCGTCACTGCACAAAAATCTCATCCCACAAAGGTAATAACCTAGACATAGTGGGAAAAAATCCTTCTGATGGGAGTTGGAGACTATGACTGAGTGATTTCTGGATCTTTTTCTCTCTCAGGAAGTTTAGGAGACTGACTAGACCATGTTGCCTCCACCAAAGTCCTGAATCCCCAAAGGCATCCTTTGAGACTGGGCATTTATTTCTGACCTTTCTTTCTACTGGAGAAGCCTGGTCCATGCTATGTGATCTCCCCACCCTCCTCAGTCCCACCTTGCATCCTGAAGTTCGTGAGGCCATCGGTGACACCAGTAGATGCAGTTTCTAAGATGGGAATGTGATTTCAGCACCCCTCATGCTGCTTACTTCTTCAGATGCAGCAGATTCGCCATCCCATCCAACCCCACAGAGACCCACCTTGAAGGCTTTGCATAGAATCAGTGTTCTGTGGACATGGAGGCAGGGGAAGGGGGTGCATGGCAGGTAAATCTGGGGGGATGTGATTGAGGGAGGCAGGATGTATGTTGAGGCAGAAGATCACCCCATACAGAGATCGGTGGCCTGAAAGGACATTCTCCCAGGCTGATTTCAAGGGATATTGTAGGGCAGGATGGTCAAATAAGGCTTCACGATGCATTATCATGCCCTAACACATGCAAAGTGGCCAGCACTTTGCAGGACACTGTAATTGTGCTGTCGAGGTTTGTCTAATATTAAAGTTAATGGAAGAGAGTGTTTCTGAGAGGAGACAGAAATATGATCCGGAGGCCAGATGCGGGTAGGAGGCAACTCAGGGGAGAAAGGTGGAGGGAGGACGAATGATACTCTCCTGAGGTGGTGCTCTGCATTCTGATTGGCCAGTGACCCTAACGCAGGAAAACACAAGGGAACTTGCCCATATTGATAACACGTCCACCTCCGCTCCCTCAAAGGCTCCAGAGAGAGATATCTGATGGATCAGACTCTCCAGAGAAGATCCCTTTGACCTTCAGGGTCAGGTCCCTGCACTTGCATCCAAGGTAAGATTTCATCATCCACCTCTTTCTCCTTTCCCCCCAACTCTCCAAGGGATTTTTAACCCTGTGACTGGTATAGATCTCTTGAGCTTCTTTGTTCTCCTGAGTTTCTCTGGATAGCTATTTCCATCACTCTGTCATTGAACCAACCACTGTCTCCTTGCATGGTGAGCTTTGGTCTGACATCTCAGTGGGAACAATGATACCCAAGTCACATGCCTTATGTGCACAGGAGTCTACAGTGGGGTTTTGCCCAGTTTTAGCTAACACATCTTCCCTCCCTGCTCACCCTACTCTGCCCTCGTAGCTTCACCCTATTATGTTATGAACTGACTTGTGCCATTTTTTGCATTACTACTACTACATGGCACTGATTTTTTAAAATGGCATTTTACCCTAAACCACAAGTCTGAAATGGAACAGCTAGTGATGTCAGGAGTCACATGGCTCCTTAAAGAGGTGGCCAAGGATGAGCCTGCCACAATCTAAGATTTTATTTTGGGCCTCCTCCAGCCTCAGATACAGCTTTCAGGAGCAGGTCCTCTCTGACGAATGTGCCCCCAGGATATTTTGGTAAGAGAAGTAAAGTTATTGATGATGTATTAGTCCTCTAGTGTTCTATCTTCCATGTTATTTGAACATTACTGACATGTCACAGGTCGAAAATTTACATATCTAAAATATGCCAAATCCTTCATGCTATTCATATTCTTCACGAATTCAAACTTCCAAGGAATTGCTCCAGCCCTCAGCTTCTTGAACTCGGCTCAATTGTTCAAGGAAAGTTTCTCATGCCTGTGTTTTCTTGTCTCCCCACTCATTCTTGTCTCCCTTGCCCGTCCTTTTCTGTCTACCCATTTGTTTTAGTTTGCTATGGCTGCTATGATGAATACCATACTAAGGGTTGGCTTCATAGGCAAGACGCATTTTCCCACAGTTTTGGAGAAGTTAAGGTTTCAACATGACATGCTTTTTCTCAGAGACACTAGCACTCTTGTGCTGCCTTGTTGCAATCCTCTTGGATTGCATCTCCACCTGGTCTCCTGGCAATCTGCCTCATTCTCCAACTTTTACTAGCTTCGGACTGCTCCTTCTTATCTCTATCTAGATTTCCTCTCCTATTAAGAACTCCAGAGCAAAGCCTCGGAGGCAAGAAAGGGTATGGTGCAAACACACACTGCGAGAAATCTGTGCCCAAGCACAGACCACGGGAGAAGGATTTGAGCTGTGCCTCTAATAACTGAATCCTCTAATAACGGAATAGGAGATTAAGTAGATTCCTATTGTTGCTATTGCAAATTATCACAAACCTGTTGGTTTTAAACAACATACATTTATGATGCAATTGTTCTGGATATTGGAAGTCTGAAACAGCTCTCACCGGACTAAAATCAGTGTTGGCAGGGCTCCCGCCCTTCTGAAGGCTTTAGAGAGATAATGTGTTTCCTTGCCATTTCCTGCTTCTTGAGGCCACTCACATTCCTTGGATAGTGGCCCCTTCCTCCCTCTTCAAAGCAGCAGCGTTGGGTCAAATCCTTCTCACATCACATCATCCCAACCCTGCTTCCATCTTCTCATCTCCTTCTCTGATTCTGACTCTCCCTCTGCCCCTCCCACTTTGAAGGATGTTTGTGGCTCCACTGGACCCCCTGGATGATCCAGGGGGATCTCTCCTCTCTCAAGATCAGCTGCAACCTCAGCCCATCTGCAACCTTAACTCCCCCTTACCGTGGAGCCTCACATAGTCACAGGTTCTGGGGATCTTTGGTGGGTTGGTGGGGGCAGAGCATTCTTCTGCCTTCCACAGCTACTAAGGTATGAGAACTCCCACCCCCTGGAGCCCCAGAGCCGTGGGGGTGTCTGGCTTTCTCTTCTGTCTCGTTAGCATATGGATGGTTTTGAAGTAACTGGAGTGGACAGGACCCCTCAGGGATATGGGGCAGGAATCACTGCAGCTGTCAGTGTATCCACTGCAGCCTGGAGCCCTGAGCTTGCTGCCCAGCCTTGCGTGAGTTGCTGGGACAGATGCCTCTATTTACCTTCATGTCTTTCTCTCTTCCATACCCCAAATTGCATTTCCTGTTCCAGCCAACTCGGAGGTCCACCCTTGGTATAAGTGCTCACAACGTGCTCCCCCAAGCTTCTGACCCTTCCTCAGGTGGTTTCTCTGCATTGCATACCATGCCCCCGGAGAATGCCTTTGCCATCTTCAAAGAGCAGCTCGAGCAGCGGCCCCTCCTTACATCCCTGGTGGAGACCTGGGTGCCGGAGCTCCCAGCACACTGTCCTTAGGTAGTTGCTGCCTTAAGCTCCTCAAGGACAAAGTCTGGGTGTCTCCCCAACCCCCCTCTGTATTCTGCTTCTCGCCTGAGCTGGAGAGCATATCTAGCAACTTATTTGTTGAATCCACAAATGGGTGAATGAGATACACTGATGCTCAAGGGGCCCAGGCAATAAGGGTGAAGCTGAGAGCCCATCTCATCCCCTCAGGGGAGCTGAGCTCACCAGGCAGGCATCTACTACGGAGGACTTCCATAGCTGTGTCTGGGGGTGGGGG
>PVIY010015593.1:0-53516 GCA_004026745.1 Myrmecophaga tridactyla | reverse complement strand
AACATATTCCAAGTTTATTCACTAATGTCAGTTCATATCAGTGAGACCATACAGTATTTGTCCTTTAGTTTTTGGCTGGTCTCACTCAGCATAATGTTCTCAAGGTTCATCCATGTTGTTACATACTTCATGAGTTTATTCTGTCTTAAAGCTGCATAATATTCCATCATATGTATATACCACAGTTTGTTTAGCCACTTGTCTGCCTGTTCACATTTTATTGGCCAAAGGAAGTCACATGGCCACAGCTAGATTCATGGGGATGGGAAAGTTTCCTCCTTAGGGGCCTGGAAGGAGGAAAACTTAGTCTATAATTAGTTTTTGGGAAAAAAAATTAATTCATATTTATAGCCTAACAACTTGAGATTCCTCTAGAAAACTGGAAGACTAGTTTTCCTCCTCTAGTGGAGGAGAAAGATATGAACACCACTGGCTTTAAGTCATTGTGGTCAGTGGTGCTTCACTGTCAGCCCCATGACCTGGTGTCACCTGGAGATTCTGCCCTTCCCTCACCCCTGAAAGGGACTACCTTTAGCTGCCAGTGTTGGACCAGGAGTAGATGCCTCATCTGAGATGATTTAATTGAACCAAGTCAATTAGATTCTTATTCTTGGAAACTTGAACTGAAGGACAGACATTCTAGCCACTTTGCATACAGTAACTCACATGACTCCCTCCTTTCTGATACAGCCCTTTTTGGGGTATCACAATCCCTGGAACTGGTCTCTGTGGCCTGGGTCCGGAGCTCCTTTCTTTATGTGGTTCCGACAACCTTGGCCTAGCCAGCAGGGACCTGATTCCATCCATTTGGCTTCAGAAAGATGATATTGAATGATGTGGGATAAAGCTATTATAGAAAGGGTCCTTTAGTTGAGGAGGCAGGTGGAGGAGACAGCCCCAGAGTTCTATCAGGGAAAGGAACCAACCAATGGTATCTGGTGTAATCATTACTCAGATTCATTAATAAGGTTGAAAGTATGCTAGGATTAGACACCCATAGATGCATGATGGGACATTCCTATAAACAAACAGCAAAAAAAACGTCTTACATTCCTATATCCTGGGTCTATATGTCTTCTCACTGAATTAAGGCACCTTCAGTGAAATGTAGACATTTAACCCCAGGCAAGAGGCATTTGAGGAAGGTACCAGGCTTTGATATTTTCTTAGAACTTTCAAGGAGTACTAGGAAAAAGGAGTACTTTTCTGGGATACAGGCCATTGATCAGTCTGGCATTTGTGTGTGAGTGTGTGTGTGTGTGTGTGTGTGTGTGTGTTTGGTTCAGTGACTGTTCCTGACATCAACACTCTCTCCCTCTCTCCCACATGGCTTGTGGGAGTCCTTTTATGTTAACACCCACTGTAAGAAGCCTTCAGTTTGATGACACTGCTCACTCCTAACAAATGCATCAGAAAACATTGTACATCCCTGCTCCCTGGTAATTACTTAGCGAGCACATCTCTATTTCCTCCAGGGTGTACTAATTAAAAGACTTCCATGCTGTTGTCAGGAATGGACAGAATACACTTTTTGTACTACTTTTTGGAGAAGCTGAAAGCTAACATTGGTTTCATCATGGAAACATTTTTTAACATGCAAGTCTCTGCTAGAGTAATAGCTTATCCTGGGTGGGCAGGGGTGAGAAGAACCAACCAATCCTATGAGTAATGACCTCAGCTACCACAGCTTCTCATAGCTAGGATCCTCCCTGCCCTGGAAGAGTCCTCTTTAATGGGCCTACTGGGACTTTGCAGGCAGGAACCTTTTTTTTAGTAATCCAAAAAAAGAAAATAGAAAGCTTCAAGTTTACTTTCTTCCACGTAAATATGTTAAGATGTGGAGAAAAAAAGTATGTTGACCCAGGTCTACATTCTAAACATATATATTGAAAGCTGAACACACTGGGCCAATTTATATACCAAATGACTAGAGTAAAAATATTTTGAATATCCCAGTCCAGTGACAGAATAAAGTGTATGGAGTTACACAGTTCTCTTGGCTGGCATCCTCTGCCTTCCCAAATCCTACTTGGGATTATTAATCCTGCTTTTGGTATTAGAATCACCCTAAAGAGAACATCTCTCATACCTACTTCCCACCAAGCTTAATCAGAATCCTGTGCAGTTTTAGTTAGTTAGGACTTTGGGGTCTTTATCAAAAGCTATATTTGATAAAGACCCCTTAGTTGAGCCCTTAGTATGTGCCAGATTTTGACTCTTACTTTGCATACAGTAACTCACATAACTCACAAAACAACCCAGTTAAGAGGGTAGTAACATTTCTTCCAGTTTATAGGTGAATAAACTGAAGTCTGAAGAAAGAAATGGCGTTCTCCGTTCTTAAATAGAAGAGCAGGGCTTCAAACTCAGGTCTACTTGACTCTGAATATCTACAAGGCCTTTCTAACCTACTCATCTCTTTCCCTCTCCGATCTAAGGGTGCCAATGGCTGGAAGGATGGTTTTGTAAAAATCAAAACAAATTTGATCCAATTGTCAACTTTTCTCTTAACACAAGCAACTCAGTTTTTCAGGAGTATGCAAAACCATGTCCCAAAGAAACCTGAGTATGCACAAAGGTTAGAACTGTACTTGGGGTCTGAAAGAAAAAAAAAGGTACAAAAACAATTTAGACCAGAGATATCCCTTTCACACTTAAATATCTTCCATTTCTGCCAGGGAAGTACCTAGCATTTTCCAAACAACTGAATTTACAGGACCCCTTCTGGTCTGTAACTTCCATTAGGGAACTCTAATCCTTTAAGGGTCACGGTCTTGGAACCAAAGTGAAAATGAAGGTTAATATTTAGAGTCACTAGGTATTCAATCTTATAACTTCCTAATTACACACAAAAAATGCAATGCACTTTTGATTGATCCTATAATTACAAAATTTGTTTAAAGTTGTTATATTATCTTCTTATTTGACACAATATGGCAGAATTTTGATAAAGGATTGAAAAACCAAATAAGACAACTGCAGTTGGTAGCATTTCAAAGAAATATTCCCTTTAAGATGAAATCAATCCTGTTTCAAGTTTATTCCCATGCTTTATGATTGAGGCTCTAGAGGTGTAGTTTGCTGAAAAATGTCTTTTTGATTTTTTAGAAATTCTTTAGATTAATATGCAGCTGTCATTGCAAGGCAAATCTAGATCCACTTTTATGTTTTCCTTTATCCCCAGGCTGCAACTAGTATCTACCTCTGCAGGAGAGAAAGTCCAGTCATTTCTGATGGGGCGGGGGGGGGGGGCGTGATGTTCCAGCTCAGACAGCAAAGAATTCATCAACTCATCATCATTTAGAGCATGCCATATTTTGTCTATTTACATTGACTGAGTATATTTCTTTGCTTAAAATGTCCAAAATCCTGGTCTTAACATTTTGTAGCTGCCTAATTTTAATTCCTGTTCTCTCTCTCTCTCACACACACACACACACACACTCACACTCACACTGTGTACCACACCATATTATCATAATTTTCACCATAGCAAGCAAGCAACCCATTGGTTTGATGTGTTTCTGTGTGTAGTTTCCTCATGCTTTTAATTTTATTCAAGGCTTTACTTCATTCTGCTTTTTTATTTAAAGGGCAAAGGACTTTTCTCTTGTATTCTAACTAAATTTTATCATTTCTTTCCTCTCTCTGAGTCTTCATTTATAGATGCAAGCTTGTTTATCTACACATTTCAAATATATTCCCTAAAGCTAGATGTGGTACATTTGACCCATCCTATGAAAACACAAAGTGGAAACAGAATAAAATGAAATTTTCCAGAAACTTCTTTGTAATACATGTTAGAAGCCAAGTTTAAAACACCCAAACAATAAAACCTCACCGCCTATCAGTTCCATAGCATATTTCTGGTGAAGAAGCAGCAGCTTCATTTCACTTCTTTAAATTAAATGTGGACTGTAAATTTTTGGATCGAACAGGATGTGCTGATGACAGAAAGATTAGAAGCTTTGTTTGTAAGAAGTGGGAGTGACTTTCAATGATATTAGTTACCATCTAAGACCAATGTCTTTTGCTCCTTTTAACATGTGAAAAGAAGTCTGGAGAATATGGATTCCATTTAGTCAGTTATCAAGAGAAAATATTAAAACACTCTATCAGTTCTGGCAAACTACAGCCTGCAGACTGAATCTAGCCCTTCTCCTATTTTTTTAAAAACGGTTTGGTTGGAACACAGCCATTAGTTTACATTTTGTCTATGGCTGTTTTCACACTATAGCAGCAGAGTTGAGTGGTTGCAACAGAGAGGGTATAACCTGCAAAGACTGAAATATTTACTGTCTGGCCCTTTATGGAAAAAGTTTGCCAACCCTGATATTGATGCTCAGAGGTAGTGATATTTTAAAACCTTTCTTCCCTACAGAGAGTGTGGACTAGTCAGTCTGGCTCGTTTTGGGTCTCAAGAATATGTGGATTGTAAAGAGATGTTGTTTTAAAGACTCTACCATAGGACAGATTGTTCACAAAAAAATAGGCCCTGCCTAGAATTGATAAAAAACGTTCCATTTTACTCAACTAGTACAGTAAAATGTCTCTAAAGTAGGACAAGTATATAATTTATCATGTAAACAAGAGTGCTTTAGGGAGTAAAAGGGGCACTGTTAATAAATGAGACAACAGGCACAAGCTAGGACTTTCCTGGGAAGCCACAGCGTATGGTCATTCTACTCTAAACGGACACATCCGTGTACCGGGTTCAGCAAAACCGTAACATGAAACATAAATACAATGGATTTTAAATTCATTTCTTCTGCAAAAGCATATTTATCTTCAGAGCTTTCTTTGTAACTGGAATTTTACCTTTCTGGGAGGAATCAAATGGGCAATGCCAGTTCGTTTTGAGGAATTAACATAAAATCCTTGGAACACCAAGAAACATTATGTAGTAATCAAAATAGCTCTTGAGTAGAAAATTGAGCTTGAATAATTCTTGCTATAATTGCCATGTGAACAATGAGGAAATAAGAAATATAAATTATAACACTTTTCCCTGATACTTCCAGTTGTGTCCCAAATGACTGGCAAACTATGAAAGAATGGCTTTGACCTTTCTGTCATACCCTTCGAGGGCCATGTGCTCAGAGTCCACTGATCCACGCCAGTATGGTATAGAGAGAAGGAAGATGAAGTGACCAAGAAGACAAAGAAACTCAGATTCATTGTTTAGAATCAAGATCTTAACTATTTATTCTTCCTGCTATTAAGCAACTCATAAGGCAAAAAATAATTCATAGTCTATAACTGAGTCATTATTCTGATTCATTAACATTTTACATAAGGTCTCTAATTGAAGATTTGCTCTACTCTCAAAAAAAAGGGATACAAGATTTTGGAAACTGTCATATGTGGGAGTCATTAAAAGGTATCATAATTCTTTTCTGTATCTGTGGATAAATGAGCTTAGAATTTGCCTCTTATATTTGTAGATTCTAAAATTATTCATGACAGCCAACATTTGTATGGCAGATTATCTTTTACAAAGTACTTTCTAACATATCCTTGCTTCTTGATCCTCGCTACACGCCAGTGAGTCAGTGAAACAGGATTGTTATTACCTCCAGCCCCTGTAGATAAAATTGAGGCTCAAAGGGGTTAAGTGACTTGCTTAATATCATATAACTGGGATTGGTTTAGATCTTCAAGCTCCATGTCCTAGGCTATTCAGCATTACCACATCATTTTCTAAATTGTTACAAATAAGTAATAATGTAAATAACTCTGAAAAAAATAAATTCAAATGTGAATGACCTTGACCTGTTGGAAAAGAGGTTGAAACAAGCATAAACATACAGGAGAGTTACAAATACTGAAGAAAAAATATAGGTATTGCAAGTTAAGTGTGGACCATTTTGATTTTACTGTAGTCAAGGTCGACGTGACAACAGGGATGAAGGAAACATAATACACAAGTGGTTAAGGAAAGTACACGAGTTCTTTATTAATTAGAAGCTTAGTAAATATTTATCAACGTGGGGTTACCTTCTGTGCCTGGCTGCATATAATAGAAAGCTCCCCAAATATCAATGGCTTAAACAAGATAGTTTCTTTCTCCAGCTAAAGAAGTCGAATGTAGACATTGAGGCCTACAAAGGACCTTAAAGAGTCATTCAAACTCTTCCTTCCAGTTCCCTATTCTGCCATCCCTAGGGTGTGACCTGAAACCCTGTAGTTCAAGATGGCAGCTTAAGGTCCAGCTGCAATATTTATGTTCCAACCATCAGGAAGGAGGAAGGACACCCATCTTCCTTTTTAGAAGACTTCTTGGAAGCTGACATCTGATCTTTGGCTTATGTTAATTGGCAAAACTTTTTCACATGGCTACGTCTAGCTGTAAAGGAGGCTAGAAAATGTCATTGTTAGCTAGAAAATAATCATCTTCAGCCAGTTTAAAATTAGGGTCCTGTATACTAGAAGGAAGAGAAGGGTGCAGACTGGGATAGGGAAGTAGCAATCTCTGCCACACTCTCCTGTAGAAAGGAAGAAGAAACTCAAGAAATTTGGGAGAAAAGGGGCAAAGTTTTGTTGTTTTATTCAATTTTGCCAGACTCTTTAGGTATGTTACACAACAATCCTTGAGGTAAATCTCAATAGTCCATATTATGAAGAAAGAAATGAAGACTCAGAGATGTTGAGCAAATTGCTCCCATTTCTATAATTAATAAGGTGTAGTGTGGAAGCCCATTTTTTTCCTCTAGGCATCCTTACCTCCCTACATTTTGTGATGAAAAATAAGTAAGTGAAAAAAAAAAGGTGAGAGAAATTAAATCATTTCGTCTAGGGAATGGGGTTTGTTCATTCAACAAAAATGTGTTAGCTTCTTCGTGTGTCAGGACCGCTGTCTTCAGTAGAGGGTTGTTTGTTTCTTAAGAGAACCAAAATATCTGAAGGAAATCAGTATCTTTTAGGCAGATGGGAGTCTGTAGATCTAGTCAGACCTCCTCATTTTACAGAAAGGAGAAAATGGGGTCTAGTAGGATGAAATTGTTCTCTTCTATTTCTCAGAGGCACGAGGATAGGAAATGGGTTCCTGCTTAGTCTAGAAAGGTCACATGGGGCTCTAGAACCACATAACACAGGAATACATCATGAGAAGATTCTGAAACCTTAAACTCTGGAGATCTTCAGGAAAAGACTAGAAAAGTGTCTGTTTTGGCAGTTTCCCATTATCTTGAGCCAGATGACTTCTTCAGACTTCTGCCAGGTCTATGGCCATGAGGGGGAGCTATTATTGGGGCCAATGCTACTGTACTACATCTGTTAATGGGACTAAATTCCACTCAACCAGGATCTGGCGTGTTTAAGCAGATGTTTCAAAAGATATTTTCAAATACACCAAAGTAAGAATTACTTCCTTGTCATGTGGATAGCAAGTAGCTAGCTGGAATTAAGAAAACTACATTGTGTGATTAGTTTTTCATTCATTAAGGAGGTTTCCTTCCTCCTCCCTTTCTCTACTTGGCTCTGGTTTTAGACATTTAATTATAAAGATTCTGTTTTACTAGAGTTATCACAGGTCTATTTAGACAGAAGTTGATGGTCCTGTGTGTAATTCCATGGCTCTAGGCATTGCATTACTGTAGAAATCATCTCTGGAGTTGGCAATTTACCAAACAGACTTTCTACCAAGAAAGGCAGACTAGAGATGGCAGTAGCAAATTGTAGCTGTGGTAGGAGCAGCAGCTGCTGCTGAAAGCAGCCGACATATCTGCCAAAGGAGTAGAAATTCAATCTGTGTATTTGTACTAATGGGACATAAGCAGCCATGCCAAACAGAGTCACCCATTCCCAACAATCAAAATAGGGTATGCATAATGCACAAGATGCTGTGATTGGTATTTAATTAATATATTTTCAAGGAGTCCAATTCAATCTCACTGTTTCTATTTATATAATTTGTTATTTTTTTTATTGTTCTGCCATTGACCACTTTATTGAATAAAAAAGCAAGGGAGAAAGGAAGGAAGGAAGAAAGGAATGAAGGAAGGAAGAAGAGTGGGAGAGGGAGGAGGAACAGAAGGAGAGAGAAGAAAGAAAGAAGAGAGAAAAGAGAAATAAAGAACAGAACTACCAAAATGTATAACTTTTTGATTAGATGCATTTCTACTGAATTGCAGAAATCTGTATTTCTTCCTTAAAGCTGTTGTTAACCAAACAACCTTTCCCCATGATTAGAGACTCACAGGGAAGGAAAGTGAGTATGCACATAAATAGAGCCTGTTATTCTGAATTTTATATAGAAATGTGGCTCCCTCAAATTCTTTTCTTTCCATCTATGTTCTCAGTTTGGTTTTCCTGTTTCCTAGCTTCCTGCCTCAGGGCAAGTGCAGAAAGATCACTGGGGTTATGACAATGCCAAGTAGCAAGAGTCTGAGATTAACAAGGTTTGGAAATTTGAATTTTATGAAATCGGTATTATTTTCAAATAATACTCATCAAGAAATATATTGGAGTCACAAGACATTGAAAACAAAACATAGTTAATACATTTTACATAGGGAAAAATGCAATCCCAGGCATTTTTGCAAACACGCCTTCAAAAACTGGGAAAACCATGTGAACCCATGTTTTAAGAGATGAAGAACTGGAAACAGCCACTTGCTTTTTCAAGTTGGATGAGTAATTTAAAAATATTTTAAAATATCCTCAAAAGGACACTTATGCTGATTTTAATTCTGGTCTACTCTCATTGGGAAAGGGGCAAAACCAGTAAAAATTGATGCAGAAAAATTACCTATCATATGCCCTCACTCCCAATTATTTATCAGTTCCCAAAGACCCTGTCCTCTTCCTCACTTCTGAAGAAAAAGTGAGTTTACTCTGAAGACATCACCATTTGCTGAAAACCCATGAAATCTCTGCTTAACATGCTTATTTTTGTTTATTTTGAAGAAAGAACAACTATAGAAAATGAAACACTGGATCTCTGTCGAACTTTCTTCCTTTTCTGTTCCTTCTCCCATATTTTTATTCCAGTTTGGATTAAGGAGACAAAAAACATTAGGGAGATGGTGTTACCCAACTGAAAGCAAAGCTAATGGTGACTACGTTCTCATATTACCAGAGGTTAGCAGAGAGCTACTTTAATATGACAGCTAATATAACTCATTGATGCGATTACTCAAAAGGAAGAATGCCACTGGTGTCCAGTTACATCCCAGCGGTGACAATTAGATAGGCCAGATGGATGGGGTCCAGCAAGACAGGCTGACAAAACTACAGTTGGGTCAGTAGGGACATGACTGGGACAAGGCGGACTTCATGAAATCCGGCGAAAGAAAAGGTGCCCTAATAATTATAGGCTTTTTAATCCCGAGGTTCTTAAATAAGACCTGGATGAAATGAATGTAGCTTTTTGGGTCTATTTGCAGCTCCAAGCAAAATATTTTGAATGAGCAGTTTCCTATCATGAATGATGACTACTAGCTATTAAAGTCATTTGATGTTGACTTTTAAAATAATAAAATTGAAAGTCAAGGCCTCCTTGGAAAAGCAGGTTACTGCTGTTTGAACATGTCTGTGGTTGCAAAATTACTCTCCTCCCATCAGCAGACATAATGTGGTCAGAGATGCAGACAATGCTAAGGCTTAAAAGGAACTTAAAGCTTAACTAGTCTGAACCCTTCATTTTACAGATTAGAAAACCCAATCAGACAGGGTCCCCACAGGAAATAGAAAGCATATCTGAAAGGTTTAATTAAAGGGAATTTTTAAAGGGACTATTTACAGAGCTCTGGATGGAGTTAAGAATATTGAAGCACTCTGAGACTGGCAATAGTGGGGAGTTTTTCCACTGCTGGGTGGATGGAGTAAAATAGGGAGCTGCTGCTAAAATCTGGCAAGGGCTGAAGCCCTGGGAGAGGGATCAGCTGATGGGAACTGAGGCCATAGAGGACACAGCCATTCCCAGACCACAACCTCAAAGGGAGGGAATGTGCATGTGTGAGGGGGGCAGATCTCTCTCCTCGCCCCCTCTGATCTCTTGCAGGTAACTGCCTTCTGCCAAACCCAATGAGAAGTCACAGGTAAGGAAGCCACCACTAAGGTTGGCCTCCAAGGGCCCAGAGCAGGGAAGGAAACAAAGCTGGAGGATAAACGGAGAATGAACAGCATAGAAACTTCCACCTAGAAAGGAGAAATGATTTGCCAAAGACTAGTTGGTGTAGGGCTAAGACTGGAATCTAGTCTTCTGATTCTCACACATAGAGGCTCTTTGCACAGACAGCCATACTCTCAGCCACAGGTGACCAAGCTCGTCATGATTAAAATGAGTTGCAAAGACAATCTGAAAATCTCCTTTGGATGTTCTTCTTGAATGTAGCAGAATCTGGAAAGCCCATCTCTTCTTGCACAGCAGATGCTGTGGACCTCAGGAGTGAGAAGTTTGAGGGATGAGTGCTCCTCAGCCCCTAGTCCTTCTGGGCAGCCGTTCCTACAGAGACATCATGGAGACCCAAGCACCTGGCAGCCATGAGTTGTATAATGGGTGGTGTGCTGGTTGGAAATGATGTATGTCCCCTAGAAAAGCCATGTTTTAATCAAAATCCCATTTTGTAAAGGCAGAATAATCCCTATTCAATATTGTATGTTTGAATCTGTAATTAGATCATCTCCCTGGAGATGTAACCCAATCAAGAGTGGTTCTTAAATTGGATTAGGTGACGACATGTCTCCAACCATTTGGGTGAGTCTTGATTAGTTTCTGGAGTCCTATTTAAAAGAGGAAACATTTTGGAGAATGGAGAGTCAGAGACAGCAGAGATGAGTGACATAGCCACGAGAAGCAGAGAGCCCACAAGCCAGTGACCTTTGGAGATGAAAAAGGAAAATGCCTCCAGGGGAGCTTCATGAAATAGGAAGCCAGGAGAGAAAGCTAGCAGATGATGCCTTGCTCGCTGTGTGCCCTTCCAGCTGAGAGAGAAACTGACTGTGTTCACCTTCTCACTTGAGAGAGAAACCCTGAACTTCATCGGCCTTCTTGAACCAAGGTATCTTTCTCTGGATGCCTTTGATTGGACATTTCTATAGACTTGTAATTGGGACATTTTTTTGGCCTTAGAACTTTAAACTAGCAACTTATTAAATTCCCCTATTAAAAAGCCATTCCTTTTCTAGTATATTACATTCCTGCAGCTAGCAAACTAGAACAGGCGGTAACGTTGAGCTATGAATTCACGAAACGTGCTTTTACAAATCGCACACAAGGAATGAGATTTCTGAATGAACACCGGATCCTTTTGACAGAACCTGTGGGAAATCAACATTATTACATTCATTTTGCCATTTCTCAACCAGCTACTGAAGCCTTCTTTGGAAGTTAATTTTGGAGCCAATTTGAGTGTCATATAAGAAACTCCGTGTCTCGAGATGTTTCTCAACAGTGACATTGCTTTTTACTTTGGCTTGTTTTTTCTAACCAACGTCAATACTATTTATCAGCCTTGACTTGATGCAAAACATGGTAGAGCTCAAAAATCAAACCTACCCTCAGAACACAAAAATTCATCATCCTTGACATGGGTCCAAAACATAAGAAGAAAGTGGAAGCCCAAAAGTTTGTGGAGCAATGACAACCTTTTGGGAATAAATAAATAATAGTCTCTCAATATTAGCGCTGGAATGGGTAGGGCTAATTTGATTATGGATTGTCTGGTGTTATATGCAAAAATATGTCACTTAATGTTAAGTATCATATAAATCGACAAAATTTATGTTAGAGGAGAATTACAGCTATGTAAAATATTGCATATACCCATAGAAAGAGATGGAAGAGAAAAGGAAAGATGTAAACAGATGTTTTGCTGAGAAGTGGAATCATTCTCATTCAAAAATGCCTGCTATTGTTCCAACATTACTGGTACAACAATTACAATTATAACCATCAGATAAAAGGGCACATTGCTTTATGAAGACTTTTCCTGAATGCTGTGACAAAAGAGAGAATGTGAAAAGAAATATGAACACACGGATACACAGCATAAGTGTGTGCACTAAACACGTAATACTTGTACTTTGCTCAAATATAGACATGTCCCTAATCTCACTGATTTAAGTCAAAGAAATATTCCATATCTTTTGCTACTAATATTTTTCTTTTCCCATTCAAACCTCATGAAACAAAGATTGAAAAAATGTTTGACATCTTGGGAAAGGGTTCTTGGGACACCAGAGTGGATTATAGAAAAACATGACTTGAAAGAGGAGATAAGTAGAAAAATTGGAATGGACGTGAATCAGTTAAACTTAGGCACATTATGTAAGCATAATTCCTGGAACCTCAATAAATGTGATATGAGCTAGTATGCTTTCCTTGTTATTGCATGTCGACTTCATCAGCATCAGGGTTTTCTGCTTTCTAGAATAATTACTACCATAATATGCCTAAAATGCTAGAAGTTTTGAAAATTAGTGAGGGGATGTCAAGAACACAAAAAGAAAAATGGAAAAGGATTTAAATGTCAGTTAAAAGGAACTTTTTTATTTCTTAAATGTGACTTGTTTGGGGACGGAATGATTGAAACATCCATACTGGAATTTCATCAACTGTCTCCAGCAAGTTTTGCGCTTCATTAAATTGCTTAGGATTGTTCTAGCAATCATTCCAACACATAATTCTGAGACATGGATATTGGTTTTATTGGCTCCTCATTTCTATAGCCAAAAAAAAAATGAATTTGGAGAGTTTTATTTATTTGCTTTTCTTCTATAAACAGATGTTTTTAGACACTCATTTTTTAAGAAACATATGTATCCTAACTCAAAGATTTGCACATCTACGTAAGTGAGTCACCCACTCTATTTTCCCATATCAGCCAGATTAAGGAGAATCAACTCTTTACAATGCAAATTTACAAATATCAGTTAAAGGCAGAAATGCAATGTGATCCTTTGCAGAGATGTCCTGTGGCCCTCCATGTGCCACTCTTTCAATTCTCCCCATACCTCTGGAGCTCCTTGAGCTTGAACCTTTGGACACATAAGTGGATGAGAAAATGTTTGTTTATAATAAAGTTGTATCGCTCATGCCTGCATGAGGTCAAGTAGGAATAGATGAATGTAATCAATACTTAATCTCCAAGTATTAATTATCTTTTGTTTTATATTGACATTGACTTCTGAAAAGTAAATGTAAATGCTCATTTCTTGTTGAGTACATGAAATGGACCATAGAGGTGGCTTATAATACAGGGGAAAATGCACCTGGCTTTCAGTTATATGGTTTGACTCCTGACATACTGCTCTCTAACTGGAGGCTCTTGAGGCCAAAATCCTTCTGAGCCTGATATTCTTTTTTTTTTCTTTTTTACATGGGCAGGCACCGGGAATTGAACTCAGGTCTCTGGCATGGCAGGGGAGAACTCTGCCTGCTGAGCCACCATGGCCCAAGCTTGATATTCTTTATCCATAAGAATGGCCATGAGGCTTAATGAGATAGCTTATGTAAATTGCCTCAAAAATATAGGTGATTGTTATTTCACCTGTTAGGTTGACTGGGTTATATTACCCAGTTGTTTGGTCAAGAAAGCTCTGACCTAATTTTTATGGTGCAGGTATTTCATGGATTTAAATCATCAGCAAGTTGATTGCATCTATGACTGATTAGATCTACAATTAACAAAGGAGATTACCTTCAACAATGAGGCAATCTCCTCATTCAATTAGTTGGAGCCTTTGAAGGGAGAACTGAGGATTTCAGCATGTAGGAAGAATTTCTATCTGTATTTCAGCCAGCTTCTCCTGGGGATTCAAGTTCTCACCTTGAAGCCTGCCTTATGGAATCTAGACTTGCCAATCCCTACACTCATGTGAAACAATTCCTAAAATAAATTTCTTAGTATTTGTGTGTGTGTGTGTGTGTGTGTCTGTGCTCTGTTGTTTCTATTTCTGTGGAGAACCCTGATACAATGCCTAATAATCATGTGTTCTAGTTTGCTAGCTGCCAGAATGCAACACACCAGAGACAGATTGGCTTTTAATAAAAGAGGATTTATTTTGTTAGTTCTTCAGAGGAAAGGCAGCTAACTTTCCACTGAGGTTCTTACGTGGGAAGGAACAGGGTGATCTCTGCTGGCCTTCTCTCCAGGCCTCTGGGTTCTAGCAACTTCCCCCAGGTGATTTCTTTCTGCATCTCCAAAGGCCTGGGCTTAGCTGTGAGTGCTGAGAAGAGATATGCTGAGCTGCTTGGACTGTGCTACGTTGAGCTCTCTCATTTAAGCACCAGCCAATTGAGTCAAACATCACTCATTGCAGCAGGCACACCTCCTAGCCGACTGTAGATGTAATCAGCAACAGATGAGGTTCACATACCATTGGCTCATGTCTACAGCAACAGAACTAGGTGCCTTCACCTGGCCAAGTTGACAACTGAATCTGACTACCACACCATGTTTGAATAAAGAATGAACAATTCTGCATTTTGTTTAAGGTCTTAGGATTAGTGTATTGCACACTTAGAAAGTTATCCCAGATGATTTTCCAAGTGGGTTTCCTAGACACTACCTGGATAACTGTTGCAATTTCCCCCTACTATACTCGTTCAGAATCCACTTTGCTTTTCTCTGCATTTGGGGGTCAGGCTCGGTTGAAACTCAGTTACATCTCAGAATAGTGATAAACAAAACATATTGGCAGCTCCCAAAAAGTTGGATATAGGTGAAACCAGGACAACAAGTTCCCAAAGAGTATCTTGTAGGGGGGTGTCCAGAGTAAGAGCCAATTCTGGGTGAGCCATCAAATGCTTTCTCCTTAGAGAAGGTTGTCCAAGGCACTAGCTAGAGAGACATCCATGTGAACATAGAAGCAGAAGTTGGAGGGATGGGCATAGGTAAAATGGCCAGGAAAGGGCTAGAAATGGACATGTGGGAGTCAATCAGGTTGGGGTGAAGCTCTAAGAGAGGCACCATCTGTTCAGAGGACAATCATATTCTGGGAAGACAATAGAGGACTAAAGCCACTCCTGGGGCTTTCACACTTACAGAGCTCATTTAATTATCTTTTATTTCAATTTTTCTATCATATCATATTTCCCAGTTGTAAAATCTGAATATTCCAGAATGGGCAATGTGTTACAAACATGTAAGTGAATAAAAGCTCTCATCACTCTTTCACAATAACTGGTTGTTGGGGGTTGAATCACGTCCCACACAGAAGAAATGTTTGAGTCCCAACCCCTATTTGTAAATAAGAACTTTGAATATGTTACTTGTGAGCAGAGTATAGATGTACACGATTGTAAATAGGACCTTTGAGGATCTATTACTAGTTAAAGTAAGATCAAACTGAATGAGTGTGGGCCTAATCCAATGTGACAGGTGTCTTTATAAGCAAAGAACATTGGACATGAAGACAGAAACCAGAAGAGGAGACAAAAAGAGACAGATCACCACGTAATGGAGGCAGAGATTGGGCCTCCACCAGAACACAGCAGACTTTGGAGAAAATATGACCTGCCAATACCTTGATGTTGAACTTCAAAACTCTGAGACAGTATATTCCTGTTGTTTAAGACAACCAATTTACATGTTTGTCAGAGTAGCTCTGGCAAATGAAGACACTTGTTTTCATATTCAAAAAGGGATTTGATGACATAGTTAACAAAAAATCAGGAATGGTTTAAGAAGATTTGCACCCATCGCAGGTACCAGCTGTGTAGGCTTTCAAAAAAAGGTTGACATCCTTGATCCTCAGTTTCCTTATCTGTGAAGTAGGATAAAGATGAAACTTACCACATGAGGTTGTGAGGGTTAAAGAAGTTAACATTTTATAGTGCTTTTAAGCTTAATAGGTGCTCAATGAGTGTAGAATGGCGTTGACAAGACAGTTTGCAGGCCAGCTAGTAGGAGATGCTGATTGCTGAAGCACTGTCCTGAATCTGAACTGTCTCTGTCAGCTCTGATGCTTTATAGGGGAGAATAAAATAAAACAAACTAAACAAACAACCAGCTATTTTACTTAATATTTTTTACTTTACCATTTTACCTAATTATTTTTTACCTTATTATTACCTTACTAACTTACCTTATTTTTTGCTTTTCTCAGGAAGAAGGGAGAAAGAAAGTTCCGTTGTTCCCCCTTTGTTCCAGAACCCATCTACCTGCCACCCTTCCAGGTGGCTTCTTCTTCAGTATGATTCTAGATCCTTATCTCTTTCATGGGAGTGGGACATTCATTTCATTTTGTCCTTTCACTGAAAGTTCAGCTACAGTCTGAACATGTATCTATTTTTTCTTCTGATGTATTGGTAAATAAATACATATCAAGGGTCAACTTTGCTGTAGGTAAAGAAAAAGGAGTAGAAGTGTCAGGGCAGCACTTGGGGAGCCTATGAATGATGGATAGCATGTAAGTAAATATGCGAAGTGAGTTAAGTGCTAAGAAAACAGTACAGATACACAGAGCTGGAAGAAAGGAAGGGGCTCTCTGTGTGGTAGAGTGATTGGGGCTTACACCAGTCAGTGTTAGGAACAGTCTCTCCCCACCAGATCAGCATTAAACCAAAGCAAAGTCTCTGTAGATGGTATTGCTTTAAAATAAACTTGGGGTGGTGGGGGGTGAGGGGTAGGAGGTAGGGAAGGGTGGTGCAAAGATAGTTCAGTGGTAGAATTCTCACCTGCCATGCGGGGGACCCAGGTTCGATTCCTGGCCCATGTACTTCTCAAACAAACAAAGAAACCAACAAAAGCAATCAAATAAAAAATTCAACAAATGGTGCTGCAATAATGTATACTCACATGGAAAAATAATGAAATGTGACCCCACCATACAGCATACAAAAAAAAAAACCCAGTTAAAACAAGCTCACACTGCATCCTGGGCCTCTAGCTTTTGGGGGGTCCAAAAGAGGTGGAGCCGAGCTTCGGCAACAGCCTTTCATGTTCCACAAATCAGAGACAGCAGCTTGGTTCCTTGTTTTCATTTCTTTCATGAAGAAATGTTTGTACCCTCACACATGTTTTGTATATAGCCTGATTCACGCAGTTACTTTGCCTCCAACTCTTATCCCCACACTGGATTTTACTGTTGTCACTTTGTCATTAAATCCCTGTGGTGCTGGCTGAGTTAGAAAAGAAGGAAGAAATGGATTGCAATGTAGAGGGAAGCCTTGCAATTTCCAACAGGAGCTGTGTGAATGAATGCTTTGTTTCTCATTATTTCTCTGGAAAGATCACACATTATAATCACTATCTACAGTATATGGTGTAAAACGATCTTCGTTTGTTTTCTACAATAGATATTCTGTCATCTAATTAATTTAGACTAAAGAAAAGCAATCAACATTCACTAGCAACATTCCCATAGGGGGTATAAATGAAAAAAAAATTCTGTATCCTACACAGTAGTTAGAGCAAAGGAATGCTGATATTTATTTATGAACATCAATGCTCATAGTTGCAAGCAACAGAACAAACTTCAGCTGCTTTTAGTGAAGAAGGACGTATAAAAAGGATATTGAGTGCTTTGTAGATTACTGCAGGGGCTGGAGAAGCACACTTAAGGCGAAGCAGCCGGAGACAACAGCCACAATCATGACACAGAGCAGGCCTGCTGAGAAAACCGCTGCAGCACCTTACCAAGCCCCAGATGATTCTCTTAGGCCGTGGCCACTGCAGTCACTAAAACATGGTCTCCCTGAGCCTTCCCAGCCACCAGCCATAGAAAAAACCAGTGCATCTTTGCTTCTGGTTCTGTTTGGTGTAGGGGAGTCTGACTCTTGAAGGCCGGCTCATGAGCACATGTTCTAGCTGCAAGGGAGTCTGTGAAAGCAAGTCTATGACATGTTCCACTTTTGTAGCTGGAGTGGGCTATAAAAGCCTCTCCAACTCACAAGGTGGGGAAGTCACCAAGTGTTTATGAAGCATTTAGTAGTCAAAAAAAAAAAAAGACAAAACTATCCCTCCAAATCAGCATTGCCAAGAATGGGAGCTCTGGTGCTTTTGATCATACCTGTGGAAAACTGTCAGTCCCTCCCTTCAAACCACGCAGATAGTCCAGCAGCCTGGCCCTCCCTGGAGAAAGTGATTCATCACCATTAATAAGGATGAATGCGGAAGAAGATTTTTTTTCCCCAAATATTGTACCTTGTCTAACCTCGCTGAATAGAATCTGTTGCTCTAGTGTTAAAATTCTTCATTTTGAGTTGATCTTGATCAGCTTTTAAACTGGGTGAAATTCCCTATTTTATGCTTTTGTCATTATTTACTAGGAACAGTATGTTCTTTGGCTGGGTCCAGGAGACAAAAAGCTTGGGTTTGTAGCCATGGGTTGAGAGAAAACTAAGAAAATATGATTCTTTTTGGAATATTTATATGCCCATTAGACCCTCAAAGATGATTGGTTTGGAAGAATTGTGGAAATAAAAAATAAATACAAGGAAAGGAGAAATCCTGGCAGTGGGTAGGACCAGAAAGCCCAACAGGCATTTATAGAGCTCAAGTCCAAGATTCCAAGATAGGAGATAATCAAATAAACAGCTGCCTGTCCTGTAATTGCATTTTCAAATCTCATTCTATCCACACAATTTTTCCTCTACTGTCTGATGAAAGATGAAGTTGGTATAAATTTACTATTAATATGGATTGATTGGCCAAAGTTTTAATTTCAATCCCTGGGTTTATTTAAAAGAAGGCTATTTAGCAATCTGTTTTGTTAGGGATATTTATGGAGGATGAGGCAAAGGAGCCAAAAGAGCCAGGAGAAAAAAATTCTGCAGTTTAGCATTCCTGTCCCTGTAGAATCCTTCCTTATATTATGGAAATTTCTGCAGACCTCAGGCCATGAGTATTGAACAGATCTCACCTTCCACAGCTTCTCATTGACCTACAGCACAATATAGGGTTTTTTGAACATAAAAGAATCATTGACAACCTCTATATTACTCTAAGAAATTGTTTACCCATGTGATAAAGAAGCCTCTCAAACTTCCTTAATTAAAAGTATGTTGCATCAATGACCCACCTTCCTAGTGGAAAAACTGAAATCCACCAAATCTCTTTCTTCTCCTACCAATTAGATCATTTTCTCAGTTTGTTTGCATCTCCTGCCTTATTATCTCTGTGATATCACAAAGGTGATTATTCCTTTTGGCATTATGGATTGACTGGTTAAAGAACAGATTGGCCAAGGTCTTTAATGTCTCTGGGCAGTTGAAGTTTTTGCCTTTGGGGTTAATTTATAGAGTCACATTATTGGAGGAGTTTGGTAAAGAAAGGGCTGAAGAGGTGTCTCAGTCTGTTTGTCTGCCTTGCTCTTCTCCACCTACCAACCAGCGAGTGGTATGATGAAGACTAATTACAGAAAAAAAAAAAGTAGGCCTTAGTTCCTTCTCTTTGCATAATACTGATTGTATTGGTTTATAGACTCATATGGCTTCAGAGCTCTTTAATCTGATAACATTAACACGTTTATGATGAAGAGAAGTAAGAAAAGAAGTCAGGGGAGTAAAGAAAGGGGAAGGAAGCACACTTGCTGTATCCTTGCAGTAATAATGATCACTTTGCATAGTGTTTGGATTTCCTGGAAGACTAGCCAGGATAAAGCTTTCAGACTGCTAGGAATTTGCAAGGCTGCATTAATTTCAAACAGTGAACAAATGGCAGAAAGAGAAGTGAGGAGGCATATAAGGTAGTGGCATTTCTGAGGATTTGAACACTACTTTACTAGTTACTAATAACTGTTTCCTGCTGTTTCCCTGGAGAAAAGTAGACCTTTGAAATAAAAAAAAAAACTATAATTTTATGTATCACTTCTTTGAAAGGTGAGGAGATTCTTTAAATAGGGCCAGCATGTAAGGAACTCTGAAATAAATGAGTTATTGAATACTTTTACTACTACATAAGAAGGTTAGTTAACAAAAGTTTATTTTATTTATATAAATCAATGCATCTTTTATTTAACTAAAAAAAAGCTTTGTAATTGAATGGCTCTTTTGTGCCACAGAAAACTATCAAAATAAGGAAAATTAATTGTTCAACCATTCTAGTCATCACCAAACATCTGGGTGTTCTCTCCAATCATATAGATCTCATTCATTCATTCAACATTTAATCAGAGGCATCTATGTTCCAGGCACCAAGTTGGGTGGTGGTATGTGGGGGGGGGGGCGGATGCACAAAGAAAAATGTATGATCCCTATACCCAATGAGCTGTGTCTAGACAAAGACATGGAGTAGCCTGAGAGTTACAATAAATGTGTATACCAGGTAGAGTGGTTGGTCACTCAAAGAAGATCTCAAAGACACAGAGA
This sequence comes from Myrmecophaga tridactyla, assembly GCA_004026745.1. Taxonomy (NCBI): domain Eukaryota; kingdom Metazoa; phylum Chordata; class Mammalia; order Pilosa; family Myrmecophagidae; genus Myrmecophaga; species Myrmecophaga tridactyla. The sequence goes on along the minus strand of PVIY010015593.1, from coordinate 33,259 downwards.
AGATCTCAAAGACACAGCTGAGAGAGGAAGCAAGTTCTGAAGCCTGGCTGCAGAGGACTCAGGAGAGAAAGTCTTGGACTATAGTGACATATCTCTCTGAAACTGAAGAGGAGAAGGCCGGGGATGTGGATGCAGCAGTGTGCAATCAGGGCATAGGAGTCAAGGAAGTTTGACCTAAATCTTCATATTGACTCATGTCAGCACAAAAATGATTTGTGGGATAATACTTTAAAGTAGTATTTCTGATGTATTACTTCTTTTCAGGAACTCCTTTTTTCTTCCCTAGTTAAAATTAGGTATGAGGCTAAGAATAATCATCTTAAAGATTCTGCCTAGAGAAAGAAATGATTGGATTTTTCGGTCGATTGTTGTGAAAACCTTATAACAGAACCAGTATCTTTAAGGCCACATGTTTCTGATTTGTAAAAGATGAGCTTTTGGTGAGAGAAGAAATTGATGGGGACCCACCATCTAGAAACTGAAGGACTAGAGCAGAGAGTTTATAAAAGCACCATAGGGAGAGTTGTTAGCCCTTGAAAGCAATTTTATCAAACCATACTGGAGATTGTTCAACCCTTCTTGGGATGGAGGAAGGATTTGAAGAAAAGGGGAGAGGAACATCAGAGGGCTTAGATGTTAGTATTAGGCACCAGCCTCTCCTGACTCCTTGAGGCTGAAATGGGTGACCTGTCCTAGAAGATACATTCACCACCTTCAGGGAACTCATCAGTGGCTGCTCCCCCAGCCCCCACCAAAACAAAAGAAAGAATGAAAGAGCTTCCTCTAACCATCTGTACCAACTGGAGGAACCAATGCCATAAAGAAGCCAATCAAGTAACACCTCCCCTGCTCCTTCTACAAGGAGTCAGAAACCGAGGCCACCAGACTAAATAGATTGGGGAAATAGAGAGGTCCACCACAGTCTCCTCTCCCACTTTGCACTCCACCTGCAGCAAGATCTCACTGGATGAAGAAAGAAGACATAATAAAATAATGTTCCGTGTGTTGATTATTAGAGTGGGCTAGGGACACATTTATTATTGACCTGAGACTTGGGGGGGATTAATGTAATCAGAAAACTTATTAGCTAAGAGTAACATAAAAGTAATGGGCCTCCTGAATTCTCATCTAAGAAAATGAAAGAGGAAAGATCTACCCAACTTCTATAGAATGGGCATAGGGCAGTCAAGTCATGAAGAAAAAATAAAGTTGCTTTGGATTGCACCCGATGGAATCTGGGTCATTCCACACAAACCTTAAAAATAAAAATGGGTGTCTTGTGTATTTGGGCAAACAGGATGTTATGTAGCCTGAACTGGAAGTACACTCATACCCTCCCATCTCCTCAAGGCTCTCTCCATACTAGGGTCTTGAAGAACATCCAAATAAGTCCCCAGAACCCCTGGAGATGCATTTGGAATGTAGTCAAAGCTTGAGAATGACATGCTCAAGCTTGATGATGGGTGCGGCTTGGACTGAGATTTCCTGTGTCCTAGGTTGCCGGGTTCATCTCTGACAATGGACTTGGATAAACTTCAGAAGATAAGCAGCTCCAAAGGGTCAAATGAGAGGTGGAGACATTCCATGGAGCTGTTCTGCATAGGCATCCCCTCTCTGCCTGCGACAGGAATTAGAAATCCCATTGTGTTGACAATTTGGTGATAGAAAGCCACAAGTTGCATCAGCTGAGATCATCAGAATGAGAAGTGAAGACTAGAAGTGGAGAGGACCAGGGACCAGGGGACAATCCATACCTTAGTGGGAGTGGAGGTGACCGAGGAGGGTATAAGAACAAATGCATCGCTCCAAAGTCAAGACGATTGTCTGTTGCCCACCACTTCTGCCCCCGAGAAAGAGGGGAGAACTGTAAATTAGATTTATTATCTACCCCAAAGATGCAATTCGAAGAGACTGAGTTATCTGAAGATTCATTTTTCAACTGCACATGGAAATATGGCTTCAAAAGCTAAATTGAATTAATTCACGTGGAAACAAAGAGAGCTCTATTTAGTCACTTTTATGTTATGATTGTGTGTTTTCAGCCTGTCACAGAAACAAGTGTGCTTGTTGAAGAGGATGGGTGGAATAGTGACCCCCAAATGGACTACAGGCACACCCAATCGGTGTGAAAAGGAAGACGGTCTGCCCAGACAAGCCCGTGTTGGGTAGAACAGATTCATCCTGTAGGAACATGTTTACAATGACTGCTAAAAATCAAGACACTCTAAAGAGACTCATACTTCTACACCAGCAAAATGAAGCGCATTATTTGCTCAAAAGCTGTGGGGAAATGTCATTTCTGGATTATGTCAGATCGGAGGAGATGGGGTTCAGCAAGTATTACAGGTTGCTGTAAGCTTTCCCTGGGATCAGTGAGCACCCCAGGAAGCCATGCAGTTGCCAGATTTGCTGGCACTTGGCAGTGTTAAGTATGTGAGAATGCAAATATGGGTGTGTAATTTATTGGTGTAAAATACTCAGTGGTCATAGAAGGAAAGGAATCCCTGGAATTCTCTGATTCCCGCTTCCAAGCTTTACACTTTTAAATGGAGCACTTCACTAGGGTGAAACCACTTAGAGTCTGAATGACAAAATTAAATACTATAGCTAATACATATATAATGTGTACTAGGTGCCAGGCACTATTTTAAGGGCTTTAGATAAAATAATTCATGTAAATCATGCATCAACCCTATGAGATAAATACTATTATTATCACCATTTACATATGAAGAAACTGAGCCACAGAGAGGTTAAAAATATTGTCCAAAGCCATATCCGTAAAAAATAACATCCCTGGGAATCATACAGATAGTGTGACAAATAAAATTGAAATATAGATTAGCCTGGGATAAGAGCATTTTTGTAAGATGTAAGGAAGGTAGCTGTGACAATTTCCCTGCATTCCATTTTCCCTTTTCCTCTGACAAGTTTCCCTCTCCTTTGTTCAGTAGCTTTCACTTATATGGATCCACCTGGAGCTACAACAGCACCATTTACTTCCTAAAGGAGTTCCACGGAATAGGGGTAGAGAGCTCCACATCTCTCAGAAAAATAGCCAACAACTCTTCCAGAAAGCAGAGAAGAGAGATTAAAAATGACAGGGGAAGTAGCTCATTTTACTGTCTGCATTCAAAAAATCAGTATCTCTATGCATTTTTCATAGTAATTTAATAACATGTGCTTATTGTTGGTGAGAAGTGGAAGCAATGGTCCAATTTCCAATCAGACAGTAAAGTTCATTATACCTGCCAGGAAGGGCTGGCTCTGGGGGAAATTGCAAAAAGGGCCTGGGATCTGGGTTTTCCATCTCCCTTTACATTGACCCACAGGATCATAGAGCATTTTGAGCAGGGAGAGATCTAAAATGTGGCCTATTTGCTCTCCTAATTTTGCAGATAAAAGAACGGAGACCAGAGAACACATGAAATTTGGTCTAGGTTACACAGCATGTTAAGAGGAAACTCAGGCTTAGAAAACTCCCAGTCCAGAGGTTTCCAATACATACACACACATTACACACGCACACACACACACTCACACACAGACACATATGTGAACATATGTACATATACATGCACACAGATGTGTACACTCACAAGAACATGACACAAACAAAACTATACAATACATGGGTGAGCACAAAAACACACTTGCACACATACACACAACACACAGACACTAGGATCCCACTCCTATATGAAGTCATATTTTCTGCCCAATGTTATAATCCTTAAATTCTTCATTAATAACCTGGTAATTGAAGATATCATCCTTCCCAATGAACATTTGCATTTTAATAAATGTTTCCAGAAAACAGAACAAAATTTAAGACTCAAAGAAAAGAATTTACTGGTGGAATTCTAGACACAACATCAGGGACCGAGTGCCTGCTCAAAGTCCTTCAAGTTGTTTCTTTGAGGATGGTTCCTTGTCCTTGGGACGATTCAGCAAAATAAACATTCTTGAGAGGATGCTGACATTTTCCCAGAGTCACATTTGGCCCCAGCAAACCTTGCTATGATTCCACTTTGACACAAGTTGAGCTCATTTTTTAATTTTTTAAAAATAACGTTAGGTTACGAAAGAATGACACGTATGTAAGTTATTAAGGAGTCGCCTATTTTTCTCTATTTTTTGTTCCCCTTCATGGAAATAAATAGACTGAGAACCATACCTATGGTTTCCTGCCAGCCTGGCTCATCTTCATGTTAAAAGGAGCCTACAGTTTTCCCTTCCAATTCAGATCTTGGCAGTGGAAGAAGCCTGAATGTGCACTTCCCATTTTTAACATTGAAAAACAATGTTCATTAGGACAAAACCTTCTCATCTGAGTTGCTGGGTTCAGTGTAAGTGGTTTGCCTGACCAACATATTACAGCTCTCTTCATATTGCAATGATATTGTAATAGCTCCCATTGTACGCTGAGGTCAAACTCAGCTATTGATCTATTTAAACATAAATACTACAATTAATTAGAGATGGGCTTGGTCTAAAATATCTGACCTTTCTGGGTTCTTGAGAGTAACTTCAAATAACCGAGTAGGGCACTTTCTACCAAAGATATTCTTGGCAGAAAACAGCTCTTTGTTGCTGAACCAAGGATTTGCTTTGTCAGTGTTGGAAGTATTCCTACTGGTTCAGCATGAAAAGACCACACCCATTTACCCTGGTGGAGTTTAGGATGGCTGTGGGACAGGCTGATAGCAAGAGGCTTGTTGTTCCTTGAATACTGAAGAGGAGAAAGAAGTGCAGTGACATTCTTCACTTGGCTTCCAGCTTCCTGGAGTATCTGTCATCTCCCAGTGATGGATGGTTGGTTATCCAGGGTGGAAAGCTGGAGCTTCATGCCATCCAGAGAGCTTCATTTGTATTTCACTTATCTTACCAGAAATCAGTAACAGACCAAGACACAAGTAGACACAAAGGCTTTTAAAGAGTCCCCTTAGTGGGTGAATGAGACTGGGCGCAGAGAAGGGGATAGGTAAAGTTGGGGTCCCCAAAACTTTCCAAGCACAAAAAGCACATTATATGTTCATCGCAGTGGCTTTTCATTGGACTGAGTTCCGCTTTTTTACTGTGGCCAGCAGAAGCCACTTGATCTGGCCCCTGTCCACCTCTTCAACTTCATCTTGCACCTCCTTCCCACAGCTCAAAATGTTCAGCTCTACTGGCCTGTTTTTTTCTGTTTCTTGAATGTGACAAGATCTCTCATTCCTCAGGCTTTGTTGCTTGGCAGGACCTTGGAACACTCTTCCTCAAATGTTCTCAGGACTGGTGTTTCCTCATCACCCCTCACCCTTAGGCCTCAGTTCACAGGTAGCCCCTGACCACCTTCTCAGAGGTAGCCTTCCCACCCCATTTCTCTCATTTCAGCATTGTATTTACCTCACAGCACCTTGTGACTAGGACTTTCTTGTTTGTTGGTTTCTTCTTTCCTGTCTGCTTCTCCTCTTCTGAAAGAAAGCCCAATGGAAAAAGAGAGCTTGGTTTTTTTTTCATGGTATCTGGAAGAGTAGAGCTCAATAAATAGTTGTTCAATAATGAGACAAAGAAAGGAATGCTAGCATTTTAAGGGAGTACAATGATTCCAAGATTTCTTCTCCCTTGTGAACTTATTAACTGGCAGGATTAACTTGTAAGTCTCCTAAGAAAGAGGCTCATTGAACTGGTAGTTGTGGCAAAGACTATTCTAGCATGAGAAGGGCAGGAAAGTTAGAGTGAATGGTTAGATTCTCTGATGACACAGGACATCTTGATGATATTTTGGAATCTCATTAAGTTCCCCATCCCATTCATCAGGCAGCCAGGGACCAAAAATACCCAAATGGCCATGTAAGACCCCTTCCTCCAGCAGTCCCAGTGGGTTATTTCTAAGGTTTGGCTTTAACCCTTGCTGAAGGCTGAGAGGTCTCCGTCTTGTGCTTGTACTTGTTGCAGTACAAAATGTCTTGGTTGAGTATTTCTCCCTTCAGGAGCATTGGTGTTCAGGTCTCTCAGTTTGGGCTAAATCACGATTCACGTGCTGGCTCTGTCACTTATTTGTGATATGAGTGTCTCAGTCTTCTAGTTTCCTGCTCTGCCATCCTTAACATTGGCTCCTTCCTCACACTTGTTGCTTCATGTTTCCAAGGTAGTTGCTGCACCTCCAAGATTCACATCTACATTCCAGCAAGAAGAAGGGACATGGGAAGAAGGAAGGGTGGCCCCCATATTAGGAAAACAAAATAGTTCTCAGATATCTCCTGCAGCCTTCCACTTAAACTTTACAGGGAGGCTAAGAAAGTGAGTTTCTTGGTTGGGCATTTTACCTTCTAATGAAGAAGTAGCTATTGGGTAGGAAACTACTAAACTGGTGGCTAGTCTACCAACAGACAAGATGGTCACTTGTTCTTTAATAAGCATATCAGATAATCAAAGATTAATTCATTCAAAATGAGTTAGGAGAATGGCATCTAGTCTTTGGTGTTTCAAATTACCATAGAGTCAATTTGGATTAAATCCCACAAAATATTTAGTGTTCTTAGAATCAGACACTCTAATCTTTTGGAGGAATTTAGGCAAGTTTTTAGCTATTCTGTGAAAATCTGAGTGACTTGACTGGGAATTTAGACCTGCTTTCTGCCATTCACAAGGACCATCCACCTGAACCCAGCAACCATAGTGTAAAATCAGGATGGCTGACAGCACCCAAAGTTGATTTGCCTCTACTCTAACTGGGTTGTTGATGGGAATAAAAATTTATTGAGTATTGGCAGACATGGAGTGTAGTCTCCACTCCTGCCCCAAGGAATGAATTTTGACTAGCCTAGATCAGTCATGGTGAACTTCTTATCAGTGGACAGTAAATGGTCTAAAGGGGGTATGTTGCTGTGCTGGTTAGAAACTGTTATGTACCCCAGAAAAGCCATGCTCTTTTAATGCAATCTTGTTGGTCCAGACTTTTTATGGGTAGGACATTTGGTTAGGTATTCCCATGGACATGTGACCCCACACATTCAATGTGGATCTTAATCTTTTCAGAAAGGTACATTTTGGAAAGGACACAGATGCTTGGAGATGCAGACAGAAAAACACCTCATGAGATACTAAGCTAAGAGATAAAATCCAGAGTTTGCCTGGGTGAAGCTAAGAAAGGACCCACAGATGCTTAGAGAGAAAAAGTCACTGGAATCAGAAGCTGAAAGCAATGAACCGGGAGCAAAGGATCAGTAGATGCAAGCCACATGCCTATCCAGCTGACAGAGGGTTCCAAATGCTGGCAGCCTTTCTTCAGAGTCCAGGTATCATCTTGTAGACATATTCATAACATATTCATAGCTGAAGAGCTGTACATGAGCTAATCAATCCTAATGCATCCCCTTTGTAAAAGCCAACCCATTTCTAGTATATTGAATTCTGGCAGCTTTATCAAACCAAAACAGTTGCCCAGTTCTGGCTATGGAGAAGCAGGGGGAAGTTTGCTGATGATGATGGTGTGGGGGAGTTCCCTTACCCAAACAACAATGATTCTGTTTGGGTAAGGGTGTGTACTTTTTTTTTCAGATTTGAAGGTAAATGTGTGACTTGAGCTCTGCAGCCATCTTGAGAGACACCAATCCTGACATTATTGAACTGTTGTATAGATCTGGAAACAATCTACCTCTTGACTTCTTACATTGTGAGAAAAATACAACTATTAATTTAGAACATTCACTTTTTTTTCATGGTATTGTAGCCAAATACAATTCTAACTCACACTCATATTCTGTGTCAAGCACCAAAATTGGTGCCTTTATCTGCTCAGCTCTACCATTTTCTGGCAGTGTATTTCCATTTCCAATTCTGTAACATTAGACTAATAAAAGCACTTTACCTCATTGTCCATAGTGAGGATAAAATGAGCAGTCCATGCAAAGGGCCCACTGCTCATCTGTCACATTGTAAGCTGTCAAAAAGTGTTAGCTATTATTATTATTCAAAAGCATGGGACTTTGAAAATATTTTGAGAACTGTGTAAGCCTGGCTGATGGAGAAGATAAAGGAGTGAGAGGGTCAGCAATGGAACTGCGAGTGATAAAGAGACAGGGAGGTAGAAACACCATGAGACTGTAACAGCTATGAAACCTGACCAGGAAGGAAGGCCCTGGAAGAAAAGGAGAAGGGGCACAATGGCAGGGGTGAGGGAGAGAGTCACGTTGTAACATGTCAGACAGAGCTACGAAATACACATAATAAAGTATAAATATATGATGCAGTAAGTTTGAGGGGTATAGGGTCATAATAGATTGTGGTTGCGACAGCCAATTAGAATTTAGAATGAAGCTATGACTATTTTTGCTGTACTTTTATTCCTAGGAGCTCTGTATATGGCTGATAGTATGGAATAGGTGCTAAAACAAGCAAAAAGAAAAATGAGAGAGAGAGGAAAGTGGCCCAGATTACATGAAGAGGATGACTCTTCAGCTGTGGGGTGACATCGTCAGTATGGTAGGAGGTCTCCTAGAGCCTTCCAATCATTACTTGTCAGTGTTCTCTCTGCTACCACTTAAAACTCATTCTCTCTGTTTGTTATTGCTCAGGTAGAAATTTCTAGTCATCTTCAGATTCTTGTACTAAATGAAGTGCCACATCCCAGGCTGATTTTCCTAGTCTGAGGCTCATCATCTCAAATCATGGAGAAGCAAATATGTTTATCTTAAAGTTGATCAGACAGAGGCATTCTGGCCCCAGTTGGAAAGGTCCAGACAGTCATTCTAGCCCATTTTACCTTAGGGTTCTTAGCATAAGCACCCAGCAGATCTCAGACATGAATAAAAAATCCTACCAAACCAGGCAAATGGAAGCCATCCTAATTCTGAGCCTCTTGGGCTCATAACAGGACAGGTATTTTTGTGGGATATACATACCAAACACATTTTTCTGTAGAAATCCTCAGGGAAAACCAGTTTCTTAGCATCAAGAGTCATGTGTGACCCCAATAGATGTGATTAGTAATTGGAAAGATTCTTATAATTACTAAAATACTCCTTAAACTGTATATTATGCCCTGAAGATGTGTCTCTCCTTTTGTTCCTGACTTTATGGATTTTGTATGCCAGGAATATTTCATTTGACTGACATGGACCCAACTTTTATGCATAACAAATAATACGTTGTATGTGTGCATGTGTATTATGTGTGTGTGTGGGGGGGCATATGTAGCCCTCCATCCTCTTTCACCTGGATTATTCCTGTGATCTATAGCCTCTGGCTCCATTCTTCCCCCTGCCATTCCCTCCTCTACACTGTAGCCAGAATGAGCCTCCTAAAATGTAAATCTGAGCATGTCCTCTTCCCTGCTTAGAACCCATGATCCCTTGCCCATAGGATAAGTCCAAGCTCCATAACATGGCCAATAGACTTTCCATTGTGGTTTGCCTGGGACGTTCCCGGTTCATGCCTGTTGTTCCAGCATATTTATTAAAAGCACCTCTCATCACTCTTATATGTGATTTTATTTGGAAGATAAATTATACTGATATCCAATTTATATGGTGGAAGATTAATTTTGTGGGCACCCAATTACATAAGATGTCAAACTCTACAACCTTAGTTATCTGTGCTCCACCTTCAATTCCATGCCCCATCCCTGCAATGCTATTTTCAGGTTCCTGAATGCACCATATTAACTCTTTTTCTCTGTCCCTTTGTAAGTGCTCTTTTTCCTGCCTAAAACATTTCCCCCTTCTTCACCCTCATTCACTTGCTAATTCCTACTCATCCTCAGAAGTCACTTTCTCTGGGAGTCTTCCCCAAACTCCTAATTCGAACTGAGTTAGATGTCTCTCCGTTGATTTCTGGTAGTATCCTAAGGTTCCCTTATCTCAACTTATCACACCAGCTGTGGGGCAGATTCTCATATCCTTCTTAGTTATCCATTTGCTTCTCCATAAAAGGATTCTATGTCCCTACCTGTTGCCATGTAGCTTGCATTGTTTCATGGAGAAGTGCATTTGCCTGCCCCTCTGATGTTAGGTATGGACATGGGACTTGGGATAGCCATTGGAAGATAAAATGATGTGCATCGTGTCTGATGAAAGTGTACAAGTCATGGTGTGCTTTTCTCAGTCCTCCTACTTTCTCTTGGCCATGGGAACAGAAATATCCCACATAGAAACATATTGTTTGGCCTGGATCTCAGAATGAAAAGGTATGGGGGCAGAGGCAGAACCCACAACATATAAGATAAATGAGGAAAAAAAAAACAGTTGTTATTATAAGCCACTGAGATTTAGAGATTGTTGCTCCAGTGTAGCCAGTGAAAGCTGACTGATTCACGTAATCTTCTTTATTTCTCAGTGGACTTTTCATGAGGAGCGTCAAATGATCTGAGGTCGGGCAACATGTTTATCTAATTCTCTCGTATCACCAATTCCTTGAACAGCACCTAGCATTAATAATTTCTTATTAAGTCTTGTTGAATGAATGTATAGGTATCATGCTTTTGCTTTCTGAAAACTAGATTGAGTATCAGCCTTGTTATGGTCCAGATTGGTTACATCTTTAGAAAGCATTATGCTTCTGGCACAACATTCTCAATTACTACTTAATTTGATTTTCACACAACCCCATAAAGTAAAGATGAATCACTATTTTGTAAATGAGAAAATTGAGACTCAGGGAGATTTTTACTCCTAGGATCGGATCACAGCTATTTAGCAGCAAAACCAAAATGAAAACTTTGACTTTTGGCACCTAGTTCAGGGTTCTTTTCCACGCCTTCTTTGAACCTAACACTGAAGAAGACAGAAAATAACTATTCTTCTTCACCCAAAGCCCTCTTGGTGTCAACTTTCTTCTATTAACCATGACCACACTTCAGGAGAGTTACTTGACATCCATCATCGCCTTTCTTTGGGATTAAGAGGGGGCAGTTAGCCAAAATATTTTCTCTGTTTTAGAGAGGAGCTATTTGAAGAATAGATAGGAAGAGAATCACCCAAATTTAGCTCATGTCTGCTCTTTGTAGATTTCAGGTACAAAATCTGAGCTCCCACAGAGTGAATGATGTTTTTTCTGTTCTCCACAAAGTTTGTGTTCAAGAGAACAGGCTCCATTCTGCCTCACCAACCTGAATTCTCCTAAAATTTCAATAAAGAGTAACTATCATTTTTGGTAGTTTGTTTAAGTCAAAGCTGATGCTTAAGTGTCACATTTTCCTACAGGAACAAATATTTATTGATTACCTCTATGCACAAGGTATTGTACTAGAGGGACTTGAGTTAATTTTAAGTGTTTCTTAATTGCCCTCTGGCTGGCTGAGGTTAAGGTAATTCTTAATCAAAACCTTTTATCTGGGGCAGGCCCATGGTGGCTCAGCAGGCAGAGTTCTTGCCTGCCATGCTGGAGACCCGGGTTCGATTCCCGGTGCCTGCCCATGCAAAAAAAAAAGACAAAAAGACTTTGATCTGTCTTTACTGAGAAAAACGCTAGGGCAGTAGTTCTCAACTTGGCTGCACATTGGAATTGCCTAGGGAGATTTTAAAAACTCTGGTGCCTCAGTCCAACTTCCTGAGTTCTTATTTAATTGATCTGGGATGTGGCCTGGACATTGGGATTTTTTTAAAGTTTCCAAGCCAAGATTGCAAATAACTATGTCCAGGAAAGTCAGCAAACTGCCTCTTGTAAAACAGTGATTAGAATCATTAACTCAAATGATGTTAAGTTCCCAAGATTCTCCAACCTTATTCACCAGCTGAATCGGAGACAGTATAACAAGGTGGAAAGACCCTCTAGAAAACGGTCAAGACATATGGACTTCAGAACCTGGCTCTGCTGCTCGCTGGAAATGTGACTTATCTTGACAAAATGCTCTAGACTCAGCTTTATGGTCTGTAAAATGGAAAAATTAGACTAGACCAGGGCTTTCTAAAATTCTAGAAATTTTAGATTCTAAAATCACCGATCATCTTTCAAGCCCCCTCTTCCTACATGGGCAAAATATTTTAAAATCTTCCACCTATCAAACTTCACTTATAAGTAATAATTAATCCTCCCTTAAATAAATTGAGGATACTGTCAGGAGTTTAAAGAGAGAGTCTGGAGCTCGAATGTTACTAACTAGTCACCCTTCTTCTCCAGATTTGGCAGATCCTGAATAAATGTAAAATACAACTGAGTTGAGTGGGCATCAAATACTACCCTTTCTTCATCCTTGAAAACATGCTGTCATGCTTACCTCCAACCTAGGAGCTTGGCATGCCCAGCCATTCTCACTTGCCTTCTCCACTTTCTACCTCAGCCTCTGCGATGATCATCAGAGAAGCCAGAGGACAGCAGGACTGCTCGGCTTACTTCTTGGGATAAGCACAGTCAGCTCCAAGAGGAAGCACACAACAAAAGGTCTTATCTCATAGGACACATAACATTTAATGCATTTATCCTGCCAGACAGAGAGACTAGACCAAGGAATGTCAGTTTCTTGTCAACCTCATTAAGCAGATTCCTCTTGAAGAGGGGATGGAAGGACAGATGGAAGGTGTTCCCCCATCCACCCTTCTTCTGCAGGAGAGCAGAAGTTCTTTCCTCTGGGAGCAGAGGCAAGAACGTAGGGGAGGAGAAGATTGTAGTTATAACTGCCCATTAGAGCTTCTCGGTAATGTAAAACTGTCAAGGTTATTACATTGAGCAAATAATGGTTAAGCCTTAAGTAAAGAAAACTCATGAGTTCGCTAGCCCCTGGGTTTTATTGGGGATAAATGTTGATTTTTGTTAGGCTTATTAAAACAATGGAAATACCTTATAAATTTTCATGACTAGCTTTGAAGTTGGGAGATGGTAACTGACAGTCAGGACCACCATATTAGAAAGTTCTACGATTCCTCCTGCTCTGGAAAGCAAAAATATAAATAGGACAGAGAGGGTCTTTTTTTTTTTCAACTTCTTTTCGGTAGAAAGGGGTCCATATTAAGGGAGAAGTTACATACTTTTGTTTAACTTTACTTTGAAAGTGTTCAAAACCAACTGTGTTGAGGGAGGCAGCCTTTTAGAAGTAGAACTGGGCTTTGTTTTAGACAGACCACTCGGAATTCTAGGAATGTGGGAAAAGTATTGTGTTTTATCTAAAACCATTTCATCTGTTCATTTTATAAAACTTGAATGGATGTGAGCGAACCAAAAATATGCATGAACGATATTTTCCTGTAGTATGTCAACTCTTGATTATTTGATGGATAAATTTCATTCAATGAATACTAGGAGCCCTGCTTCCCTCAAACCTTACCTGACTGTTGTCTTTTTAGCCTTCACAACTATGAGGTCCCTTACTTCACTTCCTTCTGAGAAGTCAGGTGTAAGCCTGAAAAGAGGCTAAACATATCAATGTTGATATTCTTGGGCTATCACTAGAGCCAGCGTGCATGGTAGAGAAAGCCATGTGTGATGGTGCAATGCAGCAGACGTCGGTTTTCCAACCATTCTCAACTTCTCATTTCACTCAAACTACCCAGGTCATACATCTAGGGAGTCAGTTCTTCAACCATTGACTGCCCAGTTGATTGGACCAAGGGCAGAGAGCTAATTAAAGGGAAAATTAAAGGGAATCTGATTGGATTAAACCAGAATTTTCTTTACAATTTGAATCAAGAGACACAGAGACAGTAGTCAGAGAGTGGTGAGCTCTAGACCTTGGAAGTCATGTAGAGTCAGGGCCAACATTGACTCCAGTCAAAGCCCAAGTGTGTGTTGAAGTCATGACCAAGAAATGATGAACCCTGTGAAGGCAGGGAGCTCATGAGAGAATGGAGCAGAAATGCAGAGAAAAGCAAAGATGAGAGAAGATGCAGCTCAAAAGAAGAGTAAGCAAGACCTGTAGTTTTAACAGTCCAAGACCTGTAGTTTTAACAGTCCAGATAAACTCACTATAATTAAGATTCTATAAGATTCCTCTATAATCTGTATCATTTCCATAGCCCCTTTTTACTGGAACTTATTTGAATGACTTGCCGCTCCCTGCAGCAAAAGTACCTTGGTTAGAATAAGCTCTGTTGTAAATGTCTAGTGGGTTTGATTCCTGGCCCATGCACTTCCCAAACAAACAAGCAAGCAAACAAACAAATGAAAAACCAAACAAAAGCAAAAATTCCACAAATGGTTCTGCAATAAGAGGGTACTCACATGGAAAAAGAATGAAATGTGATCCCCGCCATACAGCACACAAAGGGGAAAAAAAGTGTAAGATTCTAATTGTTACCTGTATTGCAGTATAAGGATTATCTAGGGATTCAAATGCATACCCCTCCCACCCTTCCTTCCACTACTGCTCTCTGCCTGCATCCTCTGTTAGCCTGAACAAATAAGAACTGGCTTGTTTCTCTATAAGGCTATTGTCAATTGTTTCTCTATAAAGCTATTGGAGAGAAATGGGGAAAATATTTTCATTCCTTATCTAATGAGTTATAGGTATCCCGGCACATAGGTCAATATGCCTGGCTCACCTATAGGCCATAATGGTTGAACAAGTATTTAACAATCTACCTTGTGTTCAGAATACTAAAATAAATTTTTAAAAAAATCTCATTCATGGAGGAGACACATGTATTATTAACTATTATATTTAACAAATTCATTTCTCCAATTTGCATTTAATTTCATTATGTGTTTTCTAATAGTGAATACAGAAGACTATGTGGGTCATAGACGTGAGAATTAGCAGTGACAATGTGTCTAATATACAGTGTTTCCCAAAGTGTATTCCATGGAACACTAATTCCATGAGATGTAATCATTGTTATGACAAATAGATTGATTAGATGGGTGGATGGATGGATGGATGGATGGATGGATGGATGGATAGGCAGGTAGACAAATAGACCCATGATCAAATATTGGGTTAAACCAAAGTTCATGAATTTCTTTACCATATACCTTCAAAGGGTCTTTAATATTCTAATAAGAATTCTCAATCTCCAAAAGAGACTTCATATAGCAATATCCAAAATTTTTATTTTACATAATTCTTTTCTCCCTTAAGCAGTTTGTAGGGATCAGTGTTTTGCAAGTACAGATGGAAAAATGGATTTTTTTCCAGTTTCTCAGTGGTTATTTCTTTTTTATTTTTACATGAAAATTAAGTCCAGTTTTGTCATGGAAAATATGATACAACCAACTAATGAATTGCCATTTGTCACTTAGCACTAGTATAGCAGTCTGAATATTCTCAGCACCAAGTCTTCGTGAATATATAAAGATATATTTCTTACTATCATAATTGGACATATGATAAGCGTAGATTTCTTTTAAAAAATTTATTAGAGAAGTTGTGGATTTACAGAACACTGATGCATAAAATACGGGATTCCCATACACTACCACACTACCAACACCCTGCATTGGTATGGAACATTGTTATAATTGATGACAACATTTTTTTTATACTTGTATTATTTTCAAACAGTAGTTACCTTTGCTACAATTGATGAAAGGTTGATTATTAAAGATTATTAAAATGGTACTATTAACTGTTGTCCATAGTTTATATTAAGTGTATTTTTCCCATATACTACCCTATCATTGAGACCTTGTTTTACTGTCATGCATTTTTTAATTCATAAAAAAACATTCTTATACTTGTGCTATTGACTATATTCCAGTCTACCCCAAGGTTCTATGTTTTGTGTTATACAGTCCTATGTTTTATCTTTTAACTTTTATCCTAGTAACATATACAATCTAAAGTTTCCTTTTTAACCACATTCACCTATATAATTCAGTGCTGTTAGTTACCCTCACAGTAATATTATCACCATCCATTTTCACGCCTTTACAAACTAAATAGAAATTTGGCACAAATTAAACATCAATACCCATTCTTGAACCCCAATCTATCCCCTAGTACCTATAGTCTATATTCTAGCTCTATGAGTTTGCTAATTATAATTAGTTCATATCAGTGAGATCATACATATTTGTCTCTTTGTATCTTTTTTTTTTTTTGCATGGGCAGGCGCCGGGAATCAAATCTGGGTCTCTGGCATGGCAGGCGAGAACTCTGCCTGCTGACCCACTGTAGCCCGCCCTGTATCTTTTCTTGTTTGTTCGTTTCACTCAACATAATGTCCTCAAGGTTAATCCATGTTGGCACATACATCAGGACTTCATTCCTTTTTATGGCTGAATAACGTTCAATTATATATAAATACCACATTTTGTTTATCCATTCATTAGCTGATGGACACTGGGCTTCTTCATTCTTTTGTCAATTGTGAATAATGCTGCTGTGAACATCAGTGAGTAAATATCTGTTTGAGTACCTATTTTCAATTCTTCTGGCTGTATACTTAGTAGCGAGGTTATTGGGTCATCTGGTAATTCTATACTTTCTGAGGGACGACTCCTCCGTAGCAGCTACACTATTTAACACTCCCACTAGCAATTAATGTGTTCCTATTTCTACATTCTCTCCAACGCTTGTAACTTTCTGTTTTTTTAATAGCAGTTATTCTAGTGTGTATGAAAAGGTATTTATTGTGGTTTGGATTTTTATTTCCCTAATGGCTAGTGATGTTGAGCATCTTTTCATGTACTTATTGGCTATTTGTATATCTTCTTTGGAGAAATGTCTATTCAAGTTTTTTGCCCATTTTTAAGTGGGGTTGTTTGTCTTTTAAATTGTTGAGTTGTAGGATTTCTTTACATATTCTGGATATTAAACCCTTATTAGATATGTTGTTTTCAAATGTTTTCTCCCATTGAGTATGTCATCTTTTCACTTTTGTGACAAAGTCCTTTGAGGCACAGAAGTTTTAATTTTGAGGAGATCCTATTTATCTATTTTTTTCTTTGTGCTTTGGTGTAAAGTCTAATAAACCAATGCCTAACACAAGGTCTTGAAGATGATTTCCTACATTTTCTTCTAGGTGTTTTTATACTACTGGTTTAATATCTAGATTTTGATCCAAATGGGTGGAGACACACTTCCAGCTAATCCATCTGAACAACCACTCTTGATTAAATCACATCTCCAGGGAGATGATCTGGTTACAGTTTCAAACATACAATACTGAACAGGGATTAGAAGAAACAGCTGCCTTTACAAAGTGGGATTAGGATTAAAACATGGCTTTTCTAGGGTCTAGACATCTTTTCAAACCAGCACAGGGTTCCTCTTTAATTCTTTTGCATATGGGGATCCAGTTTTTCCAGCACCATTTTTTGAAGAGATTATTCTTTCCCAATTGAGTGGATATGGTAGTCTTGTGAAAAATCAATTGGCCATAGATGTGGGGGTCTATGTCTGAACTCTCAGTTTGATTCCATTGGTCAATGTATCTATCCTTGTGCCATTATCATGAAGTTTTAACTACTGTACCTGTTCTAGTTTGCTAGCTACTGGAATGCAGTATACCAGAATCAGGATGGCTTTTAAAAAGGGGAATTTAATAAATTGCTAGTTTACAGTTTTAAAGCCGATAAAATGTCCTAATTAAAACAAGTCCATAGAAATGTCCGATCAAAGGTATCCAGGGAAAGATACCTTGGTTCAAGAAGGCCGATGAAGTTCAGGGTCTCTCTCTCTCAAGTGAGAAGGCACATGGAAAACAGGGTCAGGGTTTCTGTCTTGGCTGAAAGGGCATGTGGTGAACATGGCATCGTCTGCTAGCTTTCTATCCTGGTTTCCCTTCACAAAGCTCCCTGGGAGGTGTTTTCCTTCTTCATTTCAAAGGTCGCTGCCTGATGGACTCTGCTTCTCATGGCTATGTCGTTCTGCTCCCTCTGAATCTCTTTCATTCTCCAAAATGTTTCCTCTTTTATAGGACTTCAGAAACTAATCAAGACCCACCTAAATGGGTGAAGATATGCCTCTCCCTAATCCAGTTTAACAGCCACTCTTGATTAAATCACATCTCCAGGGAGATGATATAATTACAGTTTCAAACATACAATACTGAATAGGGATTAGAAGAAATGGCTGCCTTTACAAAATGGGATTAGGATTAAAACATGGCTTTTATAGGGTACATACATCATTTCAAACCAGCACAGTACCCTCCTGTTTTCCAGTTAAGAAGTGTGATCATCAATTATGTCACTTTTCAAGATTTTTTCGGCTATTCAGGACCCCTTACCCTTCCAAATAAATTTGATAATTGGCTTTTCACTTTTGCAAAATAGGCTCTTATAATTTTGATTGAGATTATTTTGAATCTGGAAATCATTTTGGGTAGAATTGACATCTTAACAATATTTAGTCTTCCAATCCATGAATATGGAATATCCTTCCATTTATATAGGTCTTCTTTGGTTCTTTTAGCAATGTTTTATAATTTTCTGTGTACATATCCTTTATATCCTTGGTTAAATTTATTCTTAGATATTTGATTCTTTTGGTTGTTATTGTAAATGGGATTTTTTATTTGATCTCTACCTCAGATTACTCATTACTAGTATATGGAAGCACTGCCAGTTTTTGCATGTTGATCTTGAATTTTGCCATTTTGCTCAATTCATTTACCAGCTCTGGTAGTTTGATTGTAGATTTTTCAGGAATTTCTCTACATAGGATCATGTCATCTACATAGGGAATGTTTTACTTCTTTCTTTCCAATTTGGATGCCTTTTATTTCTTTCTCTTGCCTAAATGGTCTGGCTAAAATTCCAGTGCCATGCTGAATAGCACTGGTGACAATAAGCATTCTTGTTGTAGATTTTAGAGGGAAAACTTTGTCTTTCACCATTGAGGATGATGTTAGTTGTGAGTTTTTTCATATATACTCTTTATCATGCTGAAGAATTTTCCTTCTGATCCTACTTAGATATGTATTTTTATCAAGAAAGGATGCTGAATTTTGTCTAGTGCCTTTTCTGTGTCAATCTAGATGCGCATGTGTTTTTTCCCCTTCTATGTGTTAATATGCTGTATTACATTAATTTATTTTCTTGTGTTGAACCACATTTGCATACCTGGGGTAAAATACATTTGATCATGGTGTATAATTCCTTTAATGTGTTGTTGTATTTGATTTGCAAGTATTTTATTGAGGATCTTTACATCTCTATTCATTAAAGAAATTGGTCTGTAATAAGTCAGATAAAGAAATTGGTCTTTATCTGCTTTGGTATTAAGGTGATGCTGGTCTTATAGAATGAGTTAGATAGTGTTCTTTCCTCTTAATTCATTGTAAGGGTTTGAGCAAGATTGGTATTAATTATTATTGGAATGATTGGTAGAATTTGCCTGTAAAACCATATAGTCCTGGACCTTTACTTGTCAAGAGGTTTTTGATGACAGATTCAATCCTTTTACTTGTAATTGGCCTGTTGAAGGCTTCCATTTCTCCTACGGTCAGTGTAGATTGTTATATATTTCTAGAAATTTGTCCATTTCATGTAGGTTGTCTAATTTGTTGGCATACTGTTTTTTAGAGTATCTTCTTATGATCCGTTTATTTCTGGGGGATCAGTAGTAATGGCACCCCTCTCATTTCAGATTTTACTTATTTGCAACTTCTTTCTTTTTATCTTTGTCAGGTTAGCTAAGGGTTTGTTAATTTTATTGATATTTCCAAAAAGGCAACTTTTGGTTTGTTTATTCTCTCTTTTTATTCTCAATTTCATTTATTTCTGCTGTAATCTTCATTCTTTCTTCCTTTCTTTCTTCTTGCTGTGGGATTAGTTTGCTGTTTTTTTTCTGGTTCCTCTAGGGGTGCAGTTAGGTCTTAGATTTTATCTCTTTATTCTTTTTTGATGTAGACATTTAGGGCTATAAATTTCCCTCTGTGCACTGCCTTCACTACATCCCATAAGTTGTGTTGTGTTCTCATTTTCATTCATCTCAAGATATTTACTGATTTACCTTGCAATTTCTTCTTTGGCCCACTGATTGCTAGAGAGTGTTATTTAACTTTAAAATATTTGTGGATTTTCCAGTTCTCCACCTGTTATTCACTCCATAATGGTCAGAGAAGATGTTTGCATAATTTCAATGTTTTAAAATTTAATGAAACTTGTTCTGTGACCCACAAGTCTATCCTTGAGAATAATCCATGAGCACTTGAGAAGAATGTATATCCTGCTCTTTTTTCTTTTAAAATATATTTATTTATTTATTCATCACATGGTTGTATATTCATCATCATGATCATTTCTTAGAACATTTGCATCAATTCAGAAAAAGAAAACAGAAAAAATTCATACATACCATACCTCTTACTCCTCCCCTCCACTGATCACTAGCATTTCAATCACCTAAATTTGTTCCCCCTATTATTTATTTATTTTTAATCCTTATGTTTTACTCATCTGTCCATAAGGTAGATAACAGAAGCATCAGACTCAAGGTTTTAACAATCACACAGTCACATTGCAAAAGCTATATCATTATACAATCATCTTCAAGAAACATGACTACTGGAACACAGCTTTACATTTTCAGGCACTTCCCTCCAGCCTCTCTGTTACACCTTAACTAAGAAGGTGATATCTATTTAATGCATAAGAATAACCTCCAGGATAACCTCTCGACTCTGCTTGGAATCTCTCAGCCATTGACACTTTATTTTGTCTCATTTCTCTCTTCCCCCTTTCGGTTGAGAAGGTTTTCTCAATCCCTTGGTGTTGAGTCCCAGCTCATTCTAGGATTTCTGTCCCATGTTGCCAGGAAGGTCCACACCCCTAGGAGTCATGTCCCACATAGAGAGGGGGAGGGCAGTGAGTTTGCTTGTCATGTTGGCTGAGAGAGAGGCCACATCTGAGCAACAAAAGAGGTTCTCTTGGGGGTTACTCTTAGGCTTAATTTTAAGTAGGCTTAGCCTATCCCCTGCAGGGTCAAGTTTCACATGAACGAACCCCAAGACTGGGGGCTTAGCCCATTGCTTTGGTTGTCCACACTGCCCACGAGAACATCAAGAATTCTCCACTTGGAGAAACAGAATTCTACCCCGTTTTCACCATTCCCCCAAGGGGACTCCACAAACACTTCTCTATTCACTGTTCAAATCCCTCTGGAATCCAACGAGGCATCACTCTGGACAAACACTTTTTGCTTTAGTCTCACACACAAGCTAAAGTTCTCTATCATGCTCACATTCAGCTTCATTCAGTCTTCTAACATTCTTACATTACAATTAGGTAGTTTTGTGCTCTCCATTTCTGAATTTTTATAATCAGTCCCATTGCACAATCGGTATCCCTTCTGTTCTTAACGGAAATTATCCAAGTTCATTCATTAATGTTAGTTCATATCAGTGAGACCATACAGTGTTTGTTCTTTTGTTTCTGGCTAATCTTACTCAGCATAATGTCTTTAAGGTCCATCCATGTTGTTATATACTTCATAACTTGATTCTTTTGCATGTGGATATCCAGTTCTCTAGGCACCATTTATTGAAGAAACTGTTCTGTCCAGGTGAGTTGGCTTGACTGCCTTATCAAAGATCAATTGTCCATAGATGAGAGGGTTTATATCTGAACACTCTATTCGATTTCATTAGTCAGTATATCTATCTTTATGCCAGTACCATGCTGTTTTGACTACCTTAGCTTTGTAATATGCCTTAAAGTCAGGTAACATGAGACCTCCGAATTTATTTTCTTTCTCAGGATACTTTTAGCTATTCGGGGCACCCTGCCCTTCCATATAAATTTGGTTATTTTTTTTCTATTTCTGAAAACTAAGTTTTTGGAATTTTAATTGATATTGCATTGAATCTGTAAATCAATTTAGATAGAATTGACATCTTAACTATATTTAGTCTTCCAATCCATGAACACGGTATGCCCTTCCATTTATTTAGGTCTTCTGTTATTTCTTTTAACAATTTCTTATAGTTTTCTCTGTATAGGTCTTTTGTCTTTTTAGTTAAATTTATTCCTAAATATTTTATTCTTTTGGTTGCAATTGTAAGTGGAATTTCTTTTCATGATTTCCCCCTCATATTGTTCATTACTAGTGTATAGAAACACTACAGATTTTTGAATGTTGCTCTTGTAACCTGCCACTTTGCTGTACTCTTTTATTAGCTGTAGTAGTTTTACTATGGATTTTTCGGGGTTTTCGACATATAGTATCATATCATCTGCAAACAGTGAGAGTTTTACTTCTTCCTTTCCAATTTTGATGCCTTGTATTTCTTTTTCTTGTTTAATTTCTCTGGCTAGAACTTCCAACACAATGTTGAATAACAATGGTGATAGTGGACATCCTTGTCTTGTTCCTGATCTTAGGGGAAAAGTTTTCAGTTTCTCCCCATTGAAGATGACGTTAGCTGTGGGTTTTTCATATATTCCCTTGATCATGTTGAGGATGCTCCCTTCTATTACTAGCCTTTGAAGTGCTTTCAACAGGAAAGGATGTTGAATTTTGTCAAATGTCTTTTCTGCATCAATCAAGATGTTCATGTGGTTTTCTGCTTTGATTTGTTGATATGGTGTATTACATTAATTGATTTTTTAATGTTGAACCATTCTTGCATACCTGGGATGAATCCTACTTGGTCATGGTGTATAACTCTTTTAATATGTGCTGGATTTGATTTGCATGAATTGTGTTGAGGATTTTTGCATCTATATTCATAAGAGAGATTGGTCTGTAATTTTCTTTTTTTGTAATATCTTTGTCTGGCTTTGGTATGAGGGTGATGTTGGCTTCATAGAATGAGTTAGGTAGCTTTCCCTCTTCAATTTTTTTGAAGAGTTTAAGCAGGATTGGTACTAATCCTTTCTTGAATGTTTGGTAGAATTCACATGTGAAGTTAACTGGTCCTGGACTTTTCTTTTTTGGAGAGCTTCTTAATGACTGATTCAATTTCTTTACTTATGATTGGTTTGTTGAGGTAATCTGTTTCTTCTCGAGTCAATGTTGGTTATTCATGCCTTTCTAGGAAGTTGTCCATTTCATCTACATTGTCGAGTCTATTAGCATAAAGTTGTCATATATCCTCTCATTACTTCTTTTATTTCTGTAAGGTCAGTGGTTATGTCTCCTCTTCCATTGCTGATTTTATTTATTTGCATCCTCTCTCTTCTTCTTTTTTTTTTTTTTTAACAGATCAGAATTTTTCAGTTCTTGTTTCTTGCCCTGCCTGTATGGTGCCTTTCCCCCAGCCCCCTTAGGAGGGTCTACTTAGGTATTATAGACCCCAGCCAGACTTTCCCAGATCAAACTGGCCTCCTGTCAGGAGGAAAGAGTCAACTGCCTCAGTTTTCCCTGAGGGTGAGACCCAGCATATTGAAAGGCTTTCCTATGAAGCCTCTGGGCCCTCTGTTTTTCCTATCCTACCCAATATGTGGTGCTTGCCTGCCCGCAGGTCCCACCAGCATAAGGTGATGTGGTACCTTTAACTTCAGCAGACTCTCCCTACTGGGGCATGGTGGAGACAGAGGAGAGGTTGTAGTCTGGTTTTAATCGCTTCATTTTTCCAGATCCTGGGGTCTGAACTCCTTGAGGGAAGGATTCCACCTGAGCTGAGCCCCATCCCTCTCCTGGGGAAGGCATAGCCTCCAGACAAACACTCAAACAAGCTTAATTCGGCCTATGTCAGGGACAATGGAGCCCAAGAAGCCTTGCGGCTGTATCCAAAGAGCAGTCAAACCATAGAAACACAGCCACCAAAATGAAAGAGAAAAATCCTTTTCAAAGGAGGATCTCTGTTCCTTGGGTTTGCCAACAAAGAGTTTAAGTTGGTATGTTGCTCTGTGTATCTCCAGGTCCTATGTGCCCCTTCCTTTCCTTCAGAGCCCAGACCTTTTCAAATCCCAAAAAACCTCTGATTCTTTTTTTTTTTCTTTTCTATCAGCCCTGCCCCTTCTGTGCCAGGGCAAAAATCAGTGAGCTCCGCTTTTACTTGAGGTTCAGCTGAGCTGGGGGCCTATTTTTAGTAGTCAGAATTTGTTAATTAATTACACAGTTGGTGTTTGGTTGGGCTCAGCCCCTGCTGCTGGTAAACTCTCTTTCCTTTCTCCTCTGGGAAGCAGCCTGTGGGGGAGGGGTGCCGGCCACCGCGGCTTGGGGAACTCATGGTTCGGGGGTAGGGGGTGGCTTGCAGCCGGTCCAACTGGTCCAGACTGGTGTATACTGTGTATCCAGTCACTGATGTGACCCCAGAAGTTATTCTCTACTGTTCGTGGATATTTATTAGCTGCTCTGGAGGATGAAATAATTCCCACACCTCACTAAGCCACCATCTTGGCCCTCTCCCTCTATATCCTGCTCTTTGGGGTGCAGTGTTCTATATATGTCTGTTAGGTCTGGTTCATTTATCATATACAATAATGCTCATGGTATCATCACATAGTTGTGCATTCATCACCATAATTAATTTTATAACGTTTTCATTACCCCAAAAAAAGCCATAAAAATAAATAAAACTCAAACATCCCATACCATTTATCCTCCCCCCATTATTGACCCCTAGTATTGATGTAGTACTTTTATTACTGTTTATGGTAGTTAGATTCAGTTGTCAACTTGGCCAGGTGAAGGCACGTAGTTCTGTTGCTGTGGACATGAGCCAATGGTACTTGAACCTCATCTGTTGCTGATTACATCTGCAGTTGGCTAAGAGGCATGCCTGCTGCCCAGCCTTTGGAGATGTAGAAAGGAATCACCTCAGGGAAAGTTGTTGGAACCCAGAGGCCTGGAGAGAAGGCCAGCAGAGATCACCCTGTGCCTTCCCATGTAAGAAAGAGCCTCAGTTGAATGTCAATGCCTTTCCTCTGAAGAACTAACAAAATAAATCCCCTTTTATTCAAAGCCAATCCATCCCTGGTGTGTTGCATTCCAGCAGCTAGCAAACCAGAACACCCACCTAGAGAATTCCTGATATTCTCTCAAGCATTAGGGACTCCCAATTTAATAAGGCAAGCCCTTGATCTTGAGGCTTGCACTTATGAAACTTACTTTATTTATTTTTATGCTTTTTTTTTGGGCATAATGAAAATATTATAAAATTGATTATGGTGATGAATGCACAACTATGTGATGATACCATGAGCCATTATTGTATACTTTGGATGGATTGCATGGTGTGTGAATATATCTCAATAAAATTGCATTAAAATACTTAGATAAAAGCAAAAAAGATATGACATTTAAAAACCAAGGGACAAGATGGGTGGAGAAATTTTGGCCTTTACAGTAATAACACTAAATGTTAATTGATTAAATTATTCAATTAAAAAAACATAGATTGGCCTGGAAAGAAGGCCAGCAGAGATTGCCCTGAGCCTTCCCATGTAAGAAAGAAATTCATATGAAAGTTAGCTGCCTTTCCTCTGAAGAACTAATGAAATAAATCCCCTTTTATTAAAAGCCAATCCATCTCTGGTGTGTTGCATTCTGGCAGCTAGCAAACTAGAACACTATTGATGAAAGTATATTAAGATATTACTGTTAACTATAGTCCATAGTTCGCAGTACATGCATTGTTCCATATACCAGTCTTTTACTGACTCCACATAAAAGTATCATACATTTGTTCTAGTTCATGAAAGAACTTTTATACTTGAACTGTTAATCACAGTCATCATCCACCACAAGATTTACTGTGTTATACATTCCTATGTTTTAACCTCCAACTTTCCTTCTGATGACATAAATGACTCTAAACTTCCCCTACCCATCACATTCACCCACAATTCATTGCTGTTAATTATAGTCATCATAAATGCTTCAATCACCTCTATCCAATTCCTAATGATTGAATTCGACCTAGTTAAAAATTCTGCATGTATTAAACAGCACTCCCATTTTCTGGTCTCATTCTAGCTCCTGGTAACCCATATTTTAGATTTCATATCTATGAGTTTACATATAATCAGTTCATATTAGTGAGATCATACAGTATTTGTCCTTTTGTATCTGATTTATTTCTGGCAACATAATGTCCTCATCATTCATCCATGTTGTTGTGTGTTTCAGGACTTTGATTTTTCTTACTGCTGAATAATATTCTGTCATATATATCACATTTTATTTATCCATTCATCTGTTTCTGGACACTTGGGTTTTTCCATTTTTTAGCAATTATGAATAATGCTGCTATGAACACCAGTGTACAATAGTCTGTTCACAATATAAATTCCTCAGATCTTCTGGGTATATACCAAGTGGTGGGATTGCTTGGTCATAAGGCAACTCTATATTTAGCTCTCTGAGGAACTGCCGAACAGTCCTCCACAGCAGCTGAACCATTTTACATTCTCACCAGCAGTGAATAAGTGTTCCAGTCTCGCCACATCCTCTCCAACACTTGCAGTTTCCCATCTGTTTAATAGCAGTCATTCTAGTAGGTGTGAAATGATAGCTTATGGTGGTTTTGATTTACATTTCCCTAATAGCTAGTGAAGCTGAGCATCTTTCCATGTGGTTTTTTTTTTTTGGGGGGGGGTGCATGGTCCAGGAATCAAATCCGGGCCTCCCGCCTGGAAGGCGGGCATTCTAACCACTGAACTACCCGTGCACCCTCATGTGCTTTTTAGCCATCTCTATTTCCTCTTTGGGAAAATGTCTATTCATATCTTTTGCCCATTTTTTAATTGGGTTGTTTATCTTTTTATTGTTGAATTGTAGAATTTCTTTAAATACACTGAATATCAAACCCCTATCAGATATATGGTTTTCAAATATTTTCTCCCATTGAGTTGGCTGCCTTTTCACCTTTTTGACAAAGCCCTTTGAAGCCCAGAAGTATTCAGTTTTGAGGAGGTCCAATTTATCTATATTTTTATTTGGTGTGTGTGCTTTGGGTGTAAGGTCTAAGAGACTACCACCTATCAGTAGATTTTGAAGATGTTTCCTTTTATTTTCTTCTAGGAGTTTTCTGATACTGGCTCTTATATATAGGTCTTTGATCTATTTTTGAGTTGATTTTTTATTGTAAATGAGATGGTGGTCCTCTTTTGTTCTTTTGAATATGGATATCCAGTTCTCCCAACACCATTTATTTGAAAAGATTGCTCTGTCCAACTTAGAGTGGAACTGGGAGCCTTGTCAAAAATCAATTGACTGGGTGCATGGGTGGTTCAGTAGTAGAATGCTTGCCTTCCATGTGGGAGACCTGGGTTCGATTCCAGGACCATGCACCCCCCCCAAAAAAAAAATGAAAAAAATCAATTGACCTTATTATGTCTGAGGGTCTGAACTATCAGTTCAATTCCATTGATCAATATGTCTATTTTTATATCATATATTTTAATCTCTCTTTTCCTTTATTGTAACCTCCTTTTCCGTATAGTTAATCTTATCTGATGTATCTGACTAATCCCCTTCTCATTTCTGCTTCTGTATACTTTTAAAATACTTTCTTTGTGGCTACCCTGGGGTGTATATTGCAAAACATACTTCTATAACCTACTAATTTGAAAAGACTCCAGTTAGCTTTAATAGCATGCATGTTCTCTGCTCCTATATCCCCCTGTTTCCATTCTTTATATTGCTTTTGTCCCACTTTACCATTTACATTTTTCATTTCTGCTATCAGGAAATGTGGTTTTTTCTTGTTCAATTGTATTCTGACTCTTATAGGAATTATAGGGTAGAGCTATTTATTGAGGACACAGTACTATTGGGTATTGCATGTACTCTTATTGATAATCTTCATTTCTTCACTCTACTCCAAACTACTCTTTCCTTTCTTTTCCTTTCAGCCTGCAGTAGTCCTTTAGTATTTCTTGTAGGGCAGGGATTTGCTGAGTCTCTGTCAGTTTCTGTTTATCTGTGAATATTTTAAACTCTCCCTCATTTTTAAAGAAGGAGTTTTGCCAGACAGAATTTTTGGCTTGAAGTTTTTCTCTTTCAGCCCCTTAAATATATCATATCCCATGGTTTCTGATAAGAAATCAGCACTTAGTCTTATTGATGGACACTTGCATGTGATAAATTGCTTTTCTGTTGCTGCTTTCAGAATCCTCCCTTTATCTTTGACATTTGACGTTCTGATTAGTATGTATCTTGGAGTAGGTCTGCTAAGATTTATTCTGTTTGGAGTATGTTGTGCTTCTTGGACATGTATATTTATGTCTTTCATAAATAAGAATAATAAAATTTGGAAAATTTTTAGCCATTATTTCCTCAAATATTGTTTCAGCCCCTTTTCTCTTCTCTTCTCATTCTGGGGCGCACATGATATGTATGTTTGTGCACTTCATGCTCTCATTCAAATCCCTGAGACATGCTCAATTTTTTCTACTCTTTTCTCTATCTGTTCTTCTGACTGTATGCTTTCAATTGTCCTATCTTCTAGTTCACTGATTCTCCTTTTATCTGTTCAACTCTGGTACTGTATTCCTGTAGTGTATTTTTAATTTCTACTATTGCTCCTTTCATCTCTAAAATTTGTTATGCTTCTTTTTTATACTTTCAAATTCTTCTTTGTGTTTACATGCTATCTTCTTAATATCCTTTATCTCTTTACACATATTTTCCTTCATCTTGAATTGATTTAGGATTTTTGTTTGAACTTCTTTGATGGGTTGTTGCAAATTCTGAGTCTCCTCTGAAGTTTTAATTTGCTCCCTTGACTGAGTCATATCTCCCAGCTTCTTAGTATGGCTTGTAATTTTTGCTGATGTCTAGGCATCTGATTATCTTAATGAATTAAATCCAAAGGTCAGTTTCTCACTGTTTTCCAGGGGTTTATTGCTGATTGGCTTTGTGTTAAGGCTCTTCTTTGATGCTTTCACCAATTTATTATAGACCTTTAAAATAGCCCATGTTTAACTGATCAGATGTTCTTAGCTTTTCATCTTATTCTTCTCTGGTTATGTGGTACAAATTTTAAGATTGCCATTTTTGTACAATTTTTTCACCTCTGAGGAAACTTCCTTTCCTCTGTTTCTTTTCCATGAATCTTGATGTGTGTATGTGTGTGTGTGTGTGTGTGTGTGTGTGTGTGTGTGTGTGTAGAATTTTCTCCCCATATAATTTGTTTAAATTATCACCCCATTTTCCTTACACTTTTCAGTTCTGGTACCCTCCTATCTTATAGAAGTTCAGTTTAACCCTGTATTTTTTCTATGCTAGGTTTTTATGCCTCTGATTTCTTTGCTGTCAAGGTATTCTACTCAGGGGGCCAAATAGGCTCAATCCAGAAAGGTGGGTCAATCTAAGAATGTCCATTTTGCATTTAGATGGTCCAACCACCACAAATTGGATTGAGCAGTTGCAGCACTTCCCAGCCTTTCTACCACAATCTTTTTTTCCTTTCCCTTGGGTGGACCTTTTGTTTGCAGCACTCCCCAGCAAATTAGATCCCTGTGCCTGGATATGTGTGGGTTTCTAATTTGCTGCTATGAGTTGTTCTGTGTTCTTTGTACAGGGTGGTAGGAACCTAGCCTGCTGCCCCTGAACAACTCCTAAGCTGTGTGGGACCAAATAACAAGGAGGGAAGTGGACTGGCTGGTCTGGGATGAAAATTTCCTGTTATTTTTATTTTTCTTTGATTTAGTGTTTGTAGATTCCTTCTCTGGTCTTTATCATCTTCCAGAGTTCTAAGCAAGTGTAGTTTTTCTTTTTATTCACTGAACCTGTAGGGAGATTTTTTCTGGGGATGTCTTTTGTTGCCATATTGATGATATCACTTAATTCTGTGGCTATTTCATAGCCCTGTTGTCTAGAATAGTTCAAATATAATTTACAATTGTGTAGACATGATGCCATTATTAATACCAAGATTACATGGGGAGACTTGCTCACAGATTCTTAATAGGATCTATCAATAGTTCTTCCCCAAATTTCCATTTTATTTCTATAAGAAACTGACCCAGTTTTACTTAAAAAGGAAGATGGCCTCCTTCAAATTTTGGATCATCTTCATTTAGCAAATTGCTGAAATCTTATCAAGGTCACAGTTCTAGGGCAGCAGGAAGGCATTAAGGTCACATAAGCCTTGGAAGTGCTGCACCATGTAAGTGTAAGAGGAAAAATTACCTTTGAAGCCTGTATTGCACGCACTTCCCCATCCACCCTGAAATCACATTGCCATGAGCATTCTGGCTATATTCCCATTACCACACAACTGGCTTCAGTCCCTGTATCCTGGGTGATATTTGTGCAAAGTAGACAAGAGAAACGTTTTGCCTCAGAGTCAATAGTAATTCAAAGCATTGACTGTTTGTGTCTCAGCATGTTTAAATCCAGCTACTTAATCTGAATCTTTAATTCTTTTCATCACTGTGTTTGTTTTCCTTTTGCTACTTTATGAGATATGAAATGCGCTCCTCAAAAGCCTTTAGTTGAGGGCAGTATATGGTGGCTCCGTGGCAGAGTTCTTTCCTGCCATGCTGGAGACCCTGGTTTGATTCCCGGTGCCTGCCCATGTAAAAAAACAAAAACAAAAACAAAACCCTTATTTGAGGGCTCATTAAAATTCTAGCAAGTTTTTCATTTGCTTTTTCCAACTTGAGCATTAATTTGCATTGTCCAACATAACAAGAGGATTTTGAACAATATGGAACTATTTCATACATATTTCCTTCCTAAACATTGTTACTACCCAATGAGCAAATCAGCTATGTGGTCTATGATGTCTTTGATCACCAGGCTTCTAGTCTCCCAAAACTGTTTCAGATTTTATATCAACTACTAAAGAGAACAGCTACATACTCAGGAAAACTCACTTGCTGCAACCACCCCCTGACCACACCACTGGACAAAATGTTAACAAGGCAGCCTCTAATAGCCTTGTTAGTTGTTGGTTCTAGAAAAAAAAATACACTTTTTATAGTTTTTACTTTATAGTTTTCAGATATTTCATCAAGTTTGTTATAGCAACTACAGCAGTTGTTTCTTTCCCATTCAAAAATTGAAAAACAGTGCTCCTTGACACCTAAACAATTTTCCCTCTTTATAAATTAGAAGTTACTTTCCTTTTCAAGACCTCTAATTTATTCTTCTTCAAAACATTCTGTCCCTGTTTTGGAATCTTCTCTTCTTGTTTCCCATATGCGACTCCTTCCTTTATCTCACTACATTCTTGTTGTATACCCCGATTTCCATGTGGTATGCTTTTCCTTATTCCTGAAGGACTCCTTTAACATTTCTTGTAGAGCAGGTGTGCTTGTGATGAACTCTCTCAACTTTTATATGTCTGAAAGTCTCTTTTGTACCTTTGTTTGTGAAAGATATTTTTGTTGCACGTACAATTCTAAATGAATTTTTCTCTTTTTTTTCTTTTAGTACTTTATGGATATTGCTCCACTGTCTTCTGACTTACCTTGTTTCTGGTAAAAGAGTTGACTGTTTTCTTTGCTTTGTTTCTTTGAACTTAATTTGCCTTTTTCCTCTGGGTTTTCTCTTTATCACTATTTTATAGCATTTTGCTTGTGTTGTACCTTTGTGTAACTTTCTTCATGTTTCTAGGGTTGAGCTTCTTGGAGCTGAAAGTTTACAGTTAAAATTTGGAAAATTTTCATCCATTATTTCTACCCCTCCTTAACATGCTTAAGCTTTCCCCTATCTTTTCTTAAAACATATTTTTATTGAGAAATCTTCACATACATCAGTCCATACACAGTGTACAATCAATCACTCACAGTATCATCACATAGTTGTGTATTGATCACCATGATCATTTTTAGAACATTTACATCACTCCAGAAAAAGAAATTAAAAGAAAAAAGAAAAGACCCATACATCTCATCCCTTATTTTTTTTAACATATGTAGTGCAGTTGTAATAATTGTTTTAATGTCCCTATATATTAATTCTATCATCAGTAAGATTTCTAGGTCTTTTATTTTGATTAGTTTTATTTTTGTCTGTATTATAAGTCATATGTTCCTTTTCTCTGCATGTCTGGTAATTTTTAGTTGGGTATCAGACATTGTAAATTTTACTTTGTTGGTTAATGGATATTTTTATAATCCCCTAAAAATTCTAGAGCTTTTTTCTGGGATGTAACTGAGTTCCTTGGAATCAATTTGCTCCTTTAGTCTAGAGCTTATTATCCTCACTGCTGATGCAATATCCTTCTATCCAATGTCCCTTATTTCCACTCTGGCTAGTGAGACTCTGAATTATTTCTAACCTGCTCCTTTCTGGTGGTTCTTTCTCCTGTCTTTTGTAGTTCCCACACTTGCACTCATTGGTCAGGACTCAGCTGAAGACTCTAGGGGAACCTTCTGCAGATTCCCAGAGCTTGCTTTCTGTGCAGCTTTCTCCTCACTCAACATTCTTCTCTTAGTAACTCTTCCATGACAATTTTAGTTGACCTGGCCTTCCTGAATTCCTAGCTTGGTCTTCTTGACTCAGAGAAATCTCCAGGTTCTGTTTGGGAACTCCCTCCCTGCCCTGTGGCCTAGAAACTCTCCAAGCAGTAAACTGGGACAGTCATAGGGTTTGTGATATTTATTTCCCTTCTGTCAGGGATTGTTGCACTATGCAGCCTATTGTCCAATCTCTGGAAACTATTTCTCATATATTTTGCTTGCTTTATTAGTTGTGTGAGGCTATAGGGTAAATCCAGTTCATGCTATTACATCTTGGAAAGCAGCATTTATAAAATGCTCAGTAAATCATGGTTATTCTTATTTTGACTTTTACTATGTACACAATAATATACTAGGTCCTATAGATTCAAAGACATGCAACATAGAAGCTGAATATTGTCTTATCTGTGTATGAATTCTTTGCCTTTATCCGTCTGCATACCTTTACATTTTTATATTCTGCTTCCTTTTTAAACCAGAAATCATATCCTATCCAATACATTTTCCTGTGTTTCCTCCTAGTCTTTGCAGTAATTACTTTTAATATTTACATATTCTTCCTTTGAGAGTATGTACCTAGTTTACTTACTCATGTACTAATATTGAGTAATTAGGTTGTTTGCAATTTTCTCTGTTGTAGATAAAACCAAAATGTAATACTGTTTTTGTGTGTGTTGAGAAATCACTAAATTAGGTTCTTCTGCAATTTGCAACAAAGAGAGGAGCCTTAATAACATTACGAAGTCAGAGGTCCTCTTGCTTTCTGTACAATTTTCTTCCTTTTTTACACCTTCCATTCTCTCTCTCTGTCTCTTCCTTTCACTCTCTTTTCCTCTCTCCCTCCCTCTGTCACTTATTTCCTTCTTCCCAACAGACATTTATTGAATACCTTTTATGTTCCAGGCATTGGCTACTGCCAAAGATACAGTGATGAAGAACAGGCAGGACTTTTGCCTTAGTAGAACTTGTAGTCAGGCAGAGGTAAGACAGAAAATCAGTTATAAAAATACATGAAAGGGCAGGCCATGGTGGCTCAGTGGCAGAGTTCTCTCCTGCCATGCTGGAGACCCGGGTTTGTTTCCCAGTGCCTACCCAT
>PVIY010015592.1:0-53823 GCA_004026745.1 Myrmecophaga tridactyla | reverse complement strand
AACCTTGTGTCCGATGCTCCTTTTAGCTACTATATCAACAGAAGAGTAGAACATATGGAATAAAAATAAATAATAGGGGGAACAAATGTTAAAATAAATTCAGCTTGAAATGCTAGTGGTAAATGAAAGCGAGGGGTAAGGGGTATGGTATGTATAATCTTTTTTTCTCTATTATTGTTTTATTTCTTTTTCTGTTGTCCTTTTATTTCTTTTTCTAAATCGATGCAAATGTTCTAAGAAATGATGAATATGCAACTATGTGATAATATTAAGAATTACTGATTGTATATGTAGAATGATAATGTTTTTTTGTTAATTTTTTTAATTAATTAAAAGTTTATAAAAAAAACAAATAAATGGAGATTAAATAACACAGTCTTAAATAACTAGTGGGTCAAAGAAGAAATTGCTAGAGAAATCAGCAGATATTTGGAGATGAATGAAAATGAGAATACAACCTATCAGAGCTTATGGGATGTGGCAAAGGCTGTGCTGAGAGGAAAATTTATTGCCCTAAATGTCTATATTAAAAAACAAGAAAGAGCAAAATTTGAGGACTTAACTGTTCACCTGGAGGAACTTGATAAAGAACAGCAAACTAACCCCAAAGCAAATAGAAGAAGAGAAATAAAACAGATTAAACAGAGTTAAATAAATGGGAGAACAAAAGATCAATAGAAAGAATCAATAAAACCAAACGTTGGTTATTTGAGAAAATCAATAAAATTGATTGGACACAAGCAAGACTGACAAAGAAAAAAAGAAAAAGGATGCAAATAAACAAAATCAGAAATGAGAAAAGGTGTGTTACCACAGACCCTGAAGAATTATAAGAGGATACTGTGAACAACTATATACCAACAAACTAGACAACTTAGATGAAATGGACAAAATTGACCAATGGAATTGAATCAAGAGTGCAGAAACAGACCACCAAATCTATGGTTAACTGATTTTTGAAAAGGCCCCCAAATCCTCTGAACAGGGACAAAATAGTTTTTTCAATAAATGGGCATGGAAGAACTGGATATCAATTGCCAAAAGAATGAAAGAGGACCCCTATCTTACACCCTACACAAAAATTAAGTCAAAGTGGATTAAACTTCTAAATATAAGAACTAGCACCATAAAGTTTCTAGAAGAAAATGTAAGGAAACATCGTAAAGACCTAGTAATAGCAGGTAGCTTCCTAAACTTTACACCTAAAGCACAAGTAAGAAAAGAAAAAAATGATAAATAGGGACTCCTCAAAATCAAATGACTCTGCACCTCAAAAGACTGTGTCAAAAAGTTGAAGAGGCAGCCAACTCAATGGGAGAAAATATTTGGAATCACATAGACAAAGATTTAATATCCTGCAAAGATATTAAAATCATAATATCACAAAGAAATCATACAACTCAACAACAAAATAACAAACAACACAATTATAAAATGGGCTGAACAGGCATTTTTCTGAAGAGCAAATACAGATGGCTCAAAAGCACATAAAGAGATAATCATTTTCATTGGCTAAAAAGGAAATGCAGATCAAGACTACAATGAGATACCACCTCACATCTGTAAGAATCGCTGCTATTAAACAAACAGGAAATTATAAATGTCGGAGAGGATGTGGAGAAACTGGAACACTTATGCACTGCTGGTGGGAATGTATAATTGTACAGCCACTATGGAAGACTGTTTGGCGGTTTCTTAGGAAACTAAATATCGAGTTGCCCTACTACCCAGCAATAGTACGATTTGGTATATAATCAGAAGAGCTGAAAGCAATGACACAAACAGACATTTGGACACCAATGTTCATAACAGTGTTATTCACAATCGCCAAAAGATGGAAACAAACCAAATGCTGATCAACAGATGAGTGGATTAACAAAATATGGTATATACATATGATGGGATATTATGCAGCAGTAAGACGAAATGATGTCCTGAAGCACATGACAAGATGGATGAGACTTGAGGACAGAGCACTGATTGAAATAAGCCAGACACAAAAGATAGATACTGTATAATTCCACTTTTATGACCATGGTAAAGGTAAAATCAAAGACTTATAATACAGGATATAGGGGACTTAGAGATACAAAAAAGCTAGAGTTGGGTGAATGGTTAACTAATGAGGTTGAACTCCAATGTAAGTGAATAGATAGAAGTGAAGGTGGTTCTCTAGTGGGTCTATAAGTAATATTACCATACTGAAGATGAACAAGATTGAAAGGGGTTGTATAGATATACATGTCCCACTGATTAACAGTGGAAATATAAATTAGTTCTTGCAAGAACTACTACAAAGGTATGATTCATGTACACAGAGTGTTTAAGTCCAGGGTATGGGGGAAAATTGCTATTGCATGCTATGAGCTATGTTTAACAGGAAAATATCAGTTCTACCACAGCAATAGCAAAGGTAAATAATGGGAGGAGGGAGAATAGTTTAAAAGGAGGTTTAAATTTCCTATTTGGTGAGGGTGTGTTTATTGTTTTTTTTTTCTCTTGAGAACAATGAAATTATCTAAAATTGAGAGTGTTGATGGACTGTGGACTTTGGGCACTATACATGATGGCTGATGAATGCAGGTGGCTGATGTATGCACTGACTGTGAAGTAGATTGGCAAATGATGGTGTATACTTATGAATGAATGTTGTGCTGTTACAAAAAAGGAACAAAGTTGTGAGACCAGCAACGATGTGAATGAACGAGTGGGACATTTGGTGAGGCAAAGTAAGCCAGAAACAAAAGAACAACAATGGTATGGTCTCCTTAAGAAAGTGCTTCAAGAAAAAAGGGGCCTAGATTGTAAGCTTT
Organism: Myrmecophaga tridactyla; assembly: GCA_004026745.1. Taxonomy (NCBI): domain Eukaryota; kingdom Metazoa; phylum Chordata; class Mammalia; order Pilosa; family Myrmecophagidae; genus Myrmecophaga; species Myrmecophaga tridactyla. The sequence continues at coordinate 51,010 of PVIY010015592.1, read as the reverse complement.
TAGAGCAGATACATTTACTCTGGAGTGGTAATTATTATTTTTGGATTTCGAGAGGCTGCACTATGAATATATTTAGATAGATAGATAGATAGATAGATAGATAGATAGATAGATAGATAGATAGATAGATAGATAAATAGATAGAGATATGAACAAAGCTTATCAGTTGGGTTTAAAGTAATTCAGAACACAAGTATAAGGAAGACAATGTCTATATTTTAGAACCACACACTCTTTGAGACCAAAGGAAGATAGGTTTATTTGGTCTGGAACCAAAATATTCTGTAGCACATAATCTAGCTCAACCTATCTGTATAGCTTATTTGAAGAACTGAAACACAGGGAGTCCAAAATAAGAAAGAGATCCTTTAATCCTGTATGGCTTAAGGTAATGCCTGGATACATCCTAGAGTATATTAAGCACATAATCAAACAGTATTGGCAAAATCCCTTGAGAAATGGGAGAAAAAATATGGAACTATTAAACTTTACCATCAGGAAATCCCCTGATACTGTGTCAAACTATATGGACACCCAAATCAGTAGGCCATTCCCTTAATCTTTAGGCTTACTCTTTTGAAGCTTATGTAAGTAGGAGAGAAGCTTAACCTACCTAGAGGTATGCCTAAGAGTTACTTCTGGAGGACCTCTTTTGTTGCTCTGATGTGGCCTCACTCTCTCTAATTTCACTTTGCAAGTGAAATGATTGCCCTTCTCCCTATATGGGACATGACATCCAGGGGTGAAAGTCTCCCTGGCAATGTAGGAGATGACTCCCAGGGATGAAACTGACCCTGGTACCATGGAATTAACAATTCCATCCTGACCAAGTGGGGAAAAAGAATTGTAACTAATAACGTATCAGTGGCAGAGAGAGTTCAAATAGAGTCTAGAGGCTACTCTGGAGGTTGTTCTTCCACAAGCTTCAGTTACACATTGCTACCTATCACAACCTGCCAAACCCCAACATTCCAGCCAATCCTAAAGAAGACTTTGGGCAATATATAAGATTCCACCAGGGTTCCGTGCACTAATGTAATATTCCTTACTAGTTTCAGGTATATTGGCGTAGACAGAGGGAAATAGCCAAGATCTTTCAAATGTAATTCAGATGCCTTGGATCTCTGATAATGATTGTATAGCCTTTATCTTATGCCCTTGTGATTTGTAAAAACCTTGTGACTAAACTTCACGTGTACCTATTTATTCAGTTTTTCAGTTTTAGTCTTATGATCACTAAAGACAGCCCCTAATGTTTATTAATGAAGGGTCTTGGGTCAGCCTAGAACTAACCCACCCCAAGTCCAAAATTATCTTGATAACTATGATTGGATCTAACCAAAACGGGCCCACCAGACATGCACAATAGTCTGGACTTTAACCTATAAGTCAATTATCCCTTATTACAATGCTAAAAATCAACCCCATCATCATATTAAGGTCACCATCTTCTTACATACAAGCTGTGACTAAGCATGTAATCAGCCTGCTCATGCTCAATACCTACCTCACCTCTAATTACATCATCTGGAGGCACTGAACTCATTATCCTAAAACCTGCCCATCTTTGAATACTATAAAACTATCTGAATTATTGCAGTTCAGAGAGACAGATTTGGGGCCAATAGACCATCTAATCTCCTGCTTTGCGTCTAACAAAAAACTTTTTCTCACTTTTAAACCCCAGTGTCTCAGGAATTGGTCATTTGAGTACACAAACAAAAGAGTCCACTGCCTTTGTCCAGCATCATTTTCAAGTTAACTACCAAATCCTTGTGACATAACTCTGGTAGATTTTCATCTAATAATGACCAATAATTAACTATTATTTTAATAACTAACATTATTTTACTATTAATATAATACTGTTAGATATAAAATAGGGAGGGGTGGAGGAGAATGTCAAGGTGGAGGTGGCGGGGTTTGGGCTGACACTAGAGATAGAACATTCTGAGAAGCAAAGAGTGTATAGGCAGTAAGCTAAACTACTGAGCCGAACAGTTTGGTCAAGGAACAAGATGGATAGGTTAATTATAGCAAGGGGGAGCATGCGCAGTATATGCATAGGAAAAATACTGTAGGCAAAATGCATAAGGGAAAACAAAGGCTAGGTAACAGAGACATAAGGCCAGGCCAGTGCACAGTATAAAGACATAAGGCCACCTCAGCATAAGCCTGCACACTGTGCCCAACTGCGGCAGTAGAAAAGGGTTTAACTCTGGGAGGAAAGAGCCAGCCTGCTCCGGCTGAGCCCACGTGAAAGGATGCTGTGCATGCTGATGCTTATCCTTGCTTAATAAAGCTGGTTTCTGAAAGCCAAATAATAATAATAATAATAATAATAATAATAATAAAAGATAGGGCAATGAGAAGAGAAAGGTAAATTCTGAGGATGAGGGAAAAACAGATTAAACTAAGTAGAATTTCTCTGGTGGATACTGAAAAAAAGGGAGAAGGAGTAAGATGGGGAAAAATTAATGGGCCACAAAGCATCTATTTCAAAATCATTTTTCTTAAAGGATCTTTTCACATTCAATCTATCCTCACTGGATGAATTTAAAATAGCAAAGTGAAAGAACTAAATAGAAGGTATAGAAACATGGCCCAGAATTAATCCTCATCTATGAAGTATAACTTAAGTCAGGGAACTCCTAGCTTCATCTCCCACCATGAGCTCCAAGGTTATCTGACATTTACAGGATTAAATATTAAACTATGTGAAACAATTCTTCGCAGTGTTGGATATATGCCTCTACTATACTAGCATCCCTGACAATGACAGTGTTAAATACCACAGGGACTTCAATGGAATTGGGTAGTTAAGAAGATGCTGTTGCAGATTAAAAAAAAAAAAAATGTAGACATCAGAAGTATTTACCTGAATGCATATTTGCAATGAATGAGCTATAAGTGGTGAAGATTGCCCTTATCCCCTTCAGGTTTAAGTAAATTTTGGGTTTTGCTCTGTATATTTCAGCTTATTGTTTCTTTATAGTTGAATGAAAAAGGTCAGGATGCTGCTTCAGATCAAATCTGAGCCAGATCTGTTCACATCTAGAATAAATTGGACATGCAAAGTGAATCTTCCTCAGCCCACTTTGGTAAGGAATATTGAACAATATGTAATTCACAGAGGGCAGCAGGATATGTCAACTTTGATTTAAGACAAGGCAGAAGTCAGAGTTGTAATATTAACGGGCCCATTCTATAACAATTGTAGTCTGTGTAATAAGAAATTAAGTGGAACATGAGAATGATGGTAGGAATAATAACGTAATATATCAGAAAGGGTCTGTAGTACCTACTACATTATAAACTAGCCAAAAGATGCAATAGTCTAAAAGAGACTGGTATGATGTGATTGACTGGGTTAATGATTTGCTTTCATATCTACAGTAGTAGAAAGTGAAGTTCAATTTGCCTTTATGGGGGAAAAATTCAATATACATTCTTACCATATTAGTACCTGTATTTAAAATCCACCATGTACTACCATAATTTTTTGAAGCGACTTGGGTGTGCTATTGGTGACAAACAGGATGAATCTTTATGCTGCTGGCATTACAATAATAGAATGGGAAAAGGAAGCACAAGAAAGTGTGGCAGCAAAGTATTAAATAAGCCTTATAGAGAATGTCTGAAAAATACTTCAATAATCAGGGATGGGCTAATGGCATGGAAATTTAGGAATCTTGCCTCTAGCCTCAAGAGATCTTTCCTAAAATAGAGAGAGATAACATGTTACTGAACAACTCTGCTTCTAAGATGGAAGACCAGTATCTAATGGATGAATTTCCTTCTGGACTATACACATTCCTAATTTTGGAAACTAATTGACAGGAGTCAGATTCTGCCCTGCCTCTGCTGTCATGACTGGTGGTTTAAGACCTGAAAGCTACCCAGTGCTGCCACTGTGCATAGCTCTTTCAATGGGAAATAACTGGCTTGTTTCTGAGCTCTAGTAAAGACAGAACCAACCACTAAAGTCATATATTAGTGGACTTACTTTTTAATTAACGTATATGGGATTTGTGGACAGGAAAAATTTTGGAATAATTCAGTGAAAGGACACCAAAAAACAAAAGGGAAACTGAGTCTACAATGGAGGCAATGGAGGACAACAGAGATTCTAATGAGGGGATTGCCCAAAAAAGTTAATTTATATATAATTTCACTTGGTAAATGCTATAAGTATGTCTTAGGAGGGTTATCATTTAACAAGGAAATCATCTGACAATCAATCAACCTTAGGGCATTCCTTTTCACATATTTCATTCCTGAAAGACCTGACCCCATGAATCCCTTCTTGATAAAACAACTCAAACAATGTGCTATACCAATGGCAACTCTTGAATAGAAGAATGAGAACTAAAAGAGATATTACCCTTGAAGTACATAGATCTGTGACTGTAAAATTTTGAGCATATATCAATTAGATCATTGTAAACAGGGTGACATTCCGTTGAAGGAATTGTCTGTTATGAGGATATATATTGCTGCAGCTTGCCTGTTGCTCTAAATACATTATATGAGAATCACTAAGAAGAATTCAAAAGAGGATGATGATAATAAAAGAAGCTAACATACAGATGATATAGGTCCACACTCACTGATGTTCTCTTCTAGAACTCCAAAGGAACCCTGTTATGACTAGTCTTATGGAACATATAGGCTGAGTAGATTTTGGGAGTAGAGAATGAACAATTAATGATTTCTTATAAATAGCATATTTGAGAGAAGAATGGCATTTTGGTTTGCTAAAGCTGACAGAGTGCAATATACCAAAAATAGAACAGGTTTTAAAAAGGGAACTTATTAAGTTACTACTTTACAATTCTAAGGTCATAAATGTATCCAAACTAAGACATACAGGGAAAGAAACCTTGGCTCAAGAAAGGCTGATGTCTGTCACATGGGAAGGCACAGGGTTGGCTTGTGGTCCTTTGGCTTTTGGTTTCAGTTTCCCCAGGGCCATATTCTTTCTGCATCTCCAAATGTCAGGGTCTCGTGTTGGCTCTGTTGCTTCTGACACTTCTCCAAAATGTTTCTCCTTTTAAAGAACTCCAGTAAACATACCAAGACTCATCTTGAATGGGTGGAATCACATCTCCATCTAATCAAAAGTCACACCCACAACTCTGCGTGTCATATCTCCATGGAAACAATCCAAAGATTCCACCTCACAATACTAAATCAAGATTAAAAGAAATAGGACTGCCCCCATAAGATTGTATCAAAAAAAAGGACATGGCTTTTCTGGGTTGCATAACATCTTCAACACCACAAATGGTAATTAAATTTTTTCTAGACTCCACTTCTGCTACTAGCATGCAGTAGAAATGGCAAATATAGTAGCTGCCCGATACTGACCCTAATGGTCCTGAAGGGATTCAGAAGTCATTGATTCGTACACAGGAGTTTTGAAACAAACAGAAAAAAGCATTTTAGGAAGAATGCCACAATGCTGAAAGCACATACTGACCCATATAAGAATTTTAGAGAGATTATTTTGAAACTATATTTAAGAAACTAGCTAAATTTGACAAAGATTGGAAAGGTGCTGGAAATAGGTGGGTAGAGCACACATATCCCCCAAAAGGGATGAGGAAATTTTCCTGAGTGAAATTTTGAGAGAGCTCATGATAGACATATACATGTTGTCTTATATTTTGACAACCACAGAGTCAAATATATTGTGAAGACAATAACCAAGTATCATGGAATCAAAGCCAGAGGAGATCACTCATTGGAATAGTCTAAACTTCTTAACTTGTGGAAAATGTCAAAAGAGAAGTATTGATTAAGAAATATTTCTTGGTAATATATTTGGTGGAAGTGGGGGAAAAATCTGCAACTGGTCATTCCAATGTGAAACAAATGCATCACGGTATACAATGATATCTAAGATGAAATGTGTGTCCAGATTGATTCACTGAAGCTGGGGTATGCCTGAGTCCACAGCCTCAGGAGGCTCCAAACTTAATGAATTGTGGCTTTTAGTAATTCCTTGTCTCATTGAAAATATAGAATATATGAAAATGAGACACTTTTGATATCCTGTCTGCAGTAGTTAGATTCAGTTGTCAACTTGGCCAGGTGAAGGTAACTAGTTCTGTTGCTGCAGACATGAGCCAATGGTACCTGAACCTCATCTGTTGCTGATTATATCCACAGCTAGGAGGCATGCCTGCTGCAATGAACGATGTTCAATTTAATTGATTGGTGCTTAAATGAGAGAGCTCAAATAGCACAGCCCAAGCAGCTCAGCACACCTCATCTCAGAACTCACAGCTCAGCCCAGGCCTTTAGAGATGCAGAAAGAAATCACCCCGGGGAAAGTTGCTGGAACGCAGAGGCCTGGAGAGAAGACCAGCAGAGATCACCCTGTGCCTTCCCATGTAAGAAAGAACCTCAGTTGAAAGTTAGCTGCCTTTCCTCTGAAGAACTAACGAAATAAATCCTCTTTTATTGAAATCCAATCTGTCTCTGGTGAGTTGCATTCCAGCAGTAGCAAACTAGAACACTGTCAATACATATTTAGCATACAAATCATTATGATAATATTACCTATATTTGATATAATGAAGGATTTGTTGGTTGGGTGATATAAAGTGAGGGGAAAAGAATATATTACAATGAGAAACCATAGGATGAAAATTTATTTTGGAAAATTGATTAGCAACTACTAATTGATGTATGTCCATTGGAAACTGATCTGAAGAGGAAATAAATTTGGCTTCAAAATAATTAGATATACATTTAAATACCTCTCCTGAATGCATTTTTAAAAAGTATAATTAATAATACATGAAGAGGTAAAACTTAAAATCAAATTGGTAAAAGGGTATCAATACGTGAAAAGATGTGGTCAATATCAATATGTCTAGTCAAAGTCATACCAACGTACTCAATTTTCCATATCCTATTGCCTATATACATGAAAATATGTCTTTTTGTTTGCAATATCAGAAATTATAGACTTGTCAAAAAAGACTTAAAAAAAAAAAAGGCATTAAAAGACTATGTGGGGTGGGGTGGGCCACAGTGGCTCAGCAAGCAGAGTTCTCACCTGCCATGCCAGAGACCTGAATTTGATTCTTAGTGCCTGCCCATGCAAAAAAAAAAAAGGAAAAAAGAATATGTGGGGTACACGGGTGGTTCAGTGGTAGTATGTTTGGCTTCCATATAGGAGAACTGGGCTCAATGCACCTAAAAAAAAAAAATATGTGATATGATGGTATTTATTTAGAATTCAAGGTAGACTGCTGGTAAAGTGTAGCTACTGGTCTAAATTCATACTCCCAAACCAGAAAGGGCTGAGAATATGACACTTGATTTACCTCCTTGAAACTCTGCATCCTGGGATGACTCATCAATGAGTCATTTACAAGAAGAGATATCTAACGACATAAATAGATGATAAGAGCTATATAAAATAGGCTGTTTTACTTGTTATTTATTACCACATAACAAAGTATCTCGAAGGTTAGCCTCTTAAAACAACAAATATGTCATCTCATAGTTTTGGGTAATCACAAATCTGGGCATAGCTTAGCTTAGAGTCACTGATACAGAGTCTGTAACAAAGCTGCCATCAAGTTGCTGGTTAGGGCCGCAATCATCTCAGTGCTCAACTGGGAGAGGATGTGCTTCCAAGTACATTCACATGGCTTTTGGCAGTCCTCAGATCCTTGCTGGCTGTTAGTTCAGAGATCAGTTCCTTACCATGTGGGACTCTCCAAAGGGCAGCTCACAACATAGTATCTGACTTCCATCAGAGTGAGTTGAAGCAAGCAAGTCAAAGGTAACGTTCTTTTTGTAGTCTAGTCAAATAAGTCATATCCTATTATTTGGCTATATTCTATTGTTAGGTGTGAATCACTAGGTTCAGCCCACACTAAAGAGTAGGGGTTTATATAAGTTCATGAATTCCAGGAGGCAGGGATCATTGGGAGCTATTTCAGAGGCTGCCTTCCAAAATTAACCCTCTGGACCTTAATAATTCATGTCATTTCCACATCTTATTCAGCCATCCCAAGGTCACCATCAGCTCAAAGTCAAGAGTCTTACAATCTAAATCAATTCCAGTTGCGGATGAGACCACTTTGACGTGGGTCCTTAGATATAGCTCTTTGATTGCCGTTCTCATTGAATAGGATTAGTATGGCAACAGCTATTTTTCTGCCTAGGAAGGATTCTGATTTAGAGGAGTTGTCATAATACCACAGACAGTACCTCCACTCCATTGTCTTTTCAGCTAAGCACATATCTCAATTAAATATCTGAACCTGTGATTCTTCTCTATCTGTACACTTGCTAAACCAAAGTAACAAGTAACAAGTTATCTTATCCCAAAACATCCAGCATACAACTATGGATCAGGCATAGATCAACCTCTATAAGCATTCCTACTCAAAACTCAGGAATAAAAGAGGCAGAAAGGAGTATGTAGGCAATAATACTGAAATCCAATGAGGGAAATATTGGAAGTAACTTGATTTTGTACCATGACCTTGGAATAATCATCCATGGCTCTCAACTCTTTTCTCTAGACTTTCAGTTCTCCTCTCTGACTCATTCTTTGATTTCCTTGGAAGGTAACATATTTACAATTGAGTACTTTCTCAGTCTACTTCCTACCAGTATTTTGGGGGCATAACAGCCTGTTTACATTTTGCATGCTCTCTTTTTATTTCAACTTAATTAGTAGTTAGTATTTTACCTAATAGAGTTTTCTTGAAAACTTTGCAGGCATCTGTTCAATCTCAGTGGAGTAAACTCTATTTGACAAGAACCACGACAACAAACATCCTTAAGATAAGTCCTTCTTTATCTTGGGCTCAAGCTACAGCAGCTTAAGGGCAAGGCCATTAAATTTATTAGAGGCTCTACTGTTGACTAAAACTACCAGTGCATCACACCCATAATCCTTTTAAAATAACTTCTGTAGGACTGAACAGCAGTCTGAAGGAGCATCTTTGAACTTCTAAGAACTTAACAAAAGATTCTATATTCATGCCTTAGACTTCATCATGAGATAATATTTCCCTGACAGTATCCTTGATGTTGAATTTTGCTCCAGAGTCATTTTACTTTACCATCTTTTGCTATCTCACAAGGGTGGGAAGTTTCAAAACCATTAAGATCTTATTCCTTTTAGTTAAAAGTCCTTCCATCACATTATCTATCTTTTCTCATATTTTACTGTAAACAGCAAGAATAAACCAGGTAGCAAAAAGCACTTTATTTGAACATCTGCTTAGGTAGATCATTAATTCAGTTTACCAGGCACATTTTCTTCATTTCACATAACTACAGAAGATGCAGATGCTAAGTTGCTTGCCATAACAGAATTTCCCTTTCTTCAGTTTTCAACGTTATTCAATTTCACCTGAACCCTTACCAGCAAGATCCTCATAGTTCAGTTTCCTAATAACAGTCTGATCAAAGCAATTTAGGCTTTCTTTAACACTTCTCAAAATCCATCCTGTCTCTGTCCACCGTCTGATTTCAAAACTACTCCCACATTTTTAGGTATTTATTAACACAGCATCACATTTCCAGGTAGCTAAATATATACTAGTTATCTACTGTTGCATAACACATTACTCCAAATTTTAGCAGCTTAAAACAAAAAAACATTTATTATTTTACAGTTTCTGTGGGTCAGGAACCTGTGCTGTCTTAACTGGTGCCTTTGAGTCAGAGTATCTCACAAGCTATAAGTCAAAGAATTGGTTGGAGCTTCATTTCAGGGCTCAACTGGTGGTGGATCCACTTTCAAGCTCATTCACAGAATGTTTTCAGGTCTCAGATTCCTGGTAGATTTTGGTGGTTGACATCAATTCCTTGCCAGAAAGGTCTTTTCATAGGCAACCTTCTTACCCCAGAGTAAATCAGCAAAAGTGAAGGCGGGTGAGCAAGAAGGAGGCACAGTCTTTTTGTAATCTAATTTCAGAAGTGACATCCCATCACTTTTGCCATGTTTCATTTGTTAGAGGCGAGTCTCCAGGTTCAGTTCACATGAATCCTAGGACATGAGAATCATTTAGAACCATTTTAGAGGCTGCCTACTATATGTAACATGGAAAATATTCAAGTCTTGAACTACCGTTTTTTGGAAGTGAATTCACATGACATCTAAGTTCCTTTTCATTCTGTTTCTACAATTTTACAATGTAATTAACAGTAGAGTTAGTTAGATTGTGGAATCATTTTTCAATATTTTTTTTTTAAATTGAGTGGCTTTTCATTTTAGGACTGACGTTTTCCCCTCCTGTTGGAGATTGAATTATCTATTGCCCAAAAGATATGTTCACATCTTAATCCATGCTTCTAAGGGTATGAAAACCCATTGATAAATAAGACCCATTGAAAATGTTATTATGAATTAAGGTGTAGCCAAACTGAATCAGGTGAGTCTTAATCCAAATGACTAGAGTGTTTATGAGGCAGAGGAAATTTGGATGTAGTAAGTCAGTAGCAGCCAGAGTCAGAGAAAACCACTAGAGGAGACCAAGAGCAAAGGAGTTGCCAGGTTACTGAGGACTAACGTCACCAGGATGCTGCTGATTGTCAGGAGAAAGCATGGCTTTGCCAACACACTGATTTTTATTTCTAGTCTTCAAAATCATAAGACAATAAATTCTTGTTCTTTAAGCCATTCCATTATGTGGCATTTGTCATGAGAGTCCTAGCAAACTAAGATACCTCATAAATAACAAAAAAGGCTCAGTAGGTAAGAATAAACACCTTGTCAAAATTCTTATTTTTGCAATCTTTTAAATATTTTATGTTCCAATATCTTCTTTAATCTTATTTTTAAAGAAATTTAAAAGCCTTTATAAGAAAGTTTAAGCATTTGCATTATATGATTATAATTGTCTCCAAATCGATCTGTTTGGTAAGCTTTTATTTTAAGGTAGTTTTCTCAAAGAGGGCAAACATTTTTTTCTTAAATGATTTAATAATTGTGGGATTAATATAATAATGCAATTGCATAGTGTTTCATTTTTAGCTATCAGAGGATCAATGTATCAATGCAGCTTCAAAAGTCTGAATTGAGTCCTGAGTATCCACTCTACCTCTGAAATGAATGAGCATTCTAATTCACACTCCTTCCAAATAAACACTTTTTTGTTATATCTGTACTTCCTGCATGCAACTGTAGATTTATTTCTTAACCTGGGATAAGTTTTTTTTTTTTTCCCTTTTTTTCTGGGAAGTGCATGGGCTAGGAATCAAGCTTGGATAAGTTTAAAAGGAATGAGGGAAGGATTCTTAACTCAAGTGCCTTGCTTGTTTGTTTTTTAAATACAAGATTTCTCCAAAGTGAAATTTTAATTTCTTTCTACTCTAATACACAAAATCATACATTAGGAGTATTATAAAGACAATGGGCATTTAAAAAATTTCAAATAATTAGGAAAACTAATTTAAATATACACTTTTTTATATTTTTAAGTTCTTAATTTAATTTTTCTACTTCAATTTTCTTTTTCTTTTTTTAATTCCTTTGGCATTCTATGGAGAGATTGTTTTTTGTTTGTTTTTATACTCTACATTGACTTTTCAAAATCCCTCAAAACTCATGACTAAATTAGAAATATCTAAATATTTGAATCATGAATAACTTATTCAGAGCAAATATTCTGAAGGACCACACGAAGTTAAAGACATAGTTTACGGTACCCCTATTACTATAACCAAGATGTAAGCAAGTGAAAATCACAGTTTGGTGTCCATACTATTACCCTCTCCATATCAGTATTCCTTGGGCTTTAAAAAAAAAAATCTCTCTACTTTCCTAATCCTTCAGTACAAAGAAAATGCACTGTGTGATTGGTTGCTGGGTTAAGAAGTTGCACAGATTACTAGATCGAGCTACATTTTACATTCAAATTAATGTCACAACTATAACCAATTGGGATGCTCAGCTGTTGCCAAACAATATAAAGATGCAGGACCAAGGTTGGCAATTTAGTTAGTGTTAGCATATAGACCTTTTGATAGGAAAGGAAAGCTTTTTACTTGGAGCTGGGTATTCAGCAGGATTCATCAAGTAAAATCTTCCACTGTTCTCATTCTCTCATTTGTCTTATTTAGGCTAAATTGGCAGTTATGTCTTCATGGTGAATGTTTGTTTTTATAAATGAGCAATAAAGCAGAATCTGGGAAATACAACAGTGAAACAGCTTTACTGCAACTTTTTAAGATAATTCTAGATTAATTTGGATCATCAATCTAAAACTGTAACCATTTTCTTGTCCACCTTTGCATTGCTTTATATTGTAAAGTTGTATATATTAAAACACCTAACACGAGTTTCTCAAGTCAATTGGACAAAAATGTATCAAGCATGGAGAATGTGACTTTTTGGATGACACTAGATAAATTAAAGAGTAAGAAGTTATTTTAAATATCTGTTTTGTATTTGTTTTTGTTTTCTTAGTGTTGTAAAATAAAATTTCCTTAGATGATCCCGACTGGCACATCATATATATAACGCACTTTTGGGGATATGTGTGCTTAAAATCACACATGCACACATACACACTTATTACCTCATTTTTAACATCAATTCTTCTGATAAAAATATGTAAGAAGGGCTTATTTTAGCCTGTGGACAAGGACGTTTAGAATATTAAGTAATAGAAGAACTTTTCTTTTCTTTTCCTGGTGACTATTTTAATTTGGTAAAGCTGATGAAATGCAATACACCAAAAAGAACTGGCCTTTAAAATTAGGATATATTAACTTATAAGCTTACAGTTCTTAAGTCATGAAAATATCCAAATCAAGGCATCAACGGGTAATGCTTTCTCTCTGAAGTCCGGATACTGGCGATCCTTAGCTTCTCTGTCACACGGCCAAGCACAGGTAAAGATCTGCTGGTCTCTCTCTTCTCTCCTGGTTTTCATGGCTTCCAGCTTCTGGCTTCAGTGTCTTTCTCTCTGAGCTTCTGTATGTCCTTCTTTCAACTTCTCTGGCTCTCTTAGGTTCTACGGTGATTTTTTCTGTGTCTTCTCTCTGTCTTTTATCCTCTTATAAAGGACTCCAGTAAGAGGATAAAGGATTAAGACCCACCGTGAATGAGATGGGTTAAATTTCAACTTAAGTTTTAAGATCCTAGTCACCAAAAGATCCTACTTATAATGGGTACACACCCACAGGAATGTATTAGCTATAAGAATGCTATCTTTTCTGGGGTACATACAGCTTCAGACTATAACAATGACATAAATAAAGACTTAAATGCACACACAAACACAGCCTCTGAATATTATAAACTGCTCATTACTTTTGTAAAGACTAGATCAATGAGGTTTTACTCTAGGTTATAAAAATAATGTCATATTTTATTCTAAGCAAAAAGAATATTAAAAAATATTTTGAGTTAATTATGTAAATAATCAAATACAGAAAAAGAAAGTTATAATATAAATTTTTGTTAAGAATTATCTAGGTCTGTGATCTTACTTTAAGCTACATTAATGACAGTTTATCAGCTAAGTGCCGCCATTTATTCCCTATTCCCTTCACTCCAAATCTTTAGAGCTTATATGGATGCCAAAAGGGATCTGTTTTCTCAAATTAACAAATTATTTATGAATAAGTTCCTTATGAGAATATAATAATCATTTTTAAAAATGAATAACAAAGCAGAAATACATACTCTTAAAATAAATGGCTTTCTCTGCCTTTTTATTAAAAATGTGATTATTGTGATCCTGTAAGGAAATTCACAATACATACTTGTACCAGTTTGAAAGGATTATGTACCCTAGAAAAGCCACGCTTTAATCCCAATCCAATCTTGTGGGGCAGCCATTTCTTTTAAACTCTATTCAGCACTGTATGTTGGAAATTTGATTAGATTATACCCATGGAGATGTGACTCAACCGATTGTGGGTATTATCTTTTGATTAGAGGGAGATGTGAGTCTACCCATTCCAAGTGGGTCTTGATTCATTTACTGGAATCCTTTAAAAGAGGAAACATTTTGGAGAGAGTCCCTTTTTAGAGCCATGAGAAAGCCACAGGAGAGCCATGAGGCCGAGAGCCCACATCACCAGAGACCTTTGGAGATAAAGAAGGAATATGCCTCTGGGAGAGCTTCATGAAACAAGAAGCCTGGAGAGAAAGCTAACAGATAATATCACCATGTTCGCCACATGCCTTTCCAGTTGAGAGAGAAACCTGAACTTCATTGCCTTTCTTGAGTGAAGGTAAAACTCTTATTGGTGCCTTAATTTGGACACTTTTATAGACTTGCTTTAATTGGGACTTTTTCTTGGCCTTAGAACTGTAAACTAGCAATTTAATAAAATTTCCCCTTTTAAAAAAGCCATTCTGTTTCTGGTATATTGCATTTCGGCAGTTAGCAAACTAGAACAATACTATAGCTCTGATATTCAACTGAGCCATGTGCTTTTGTCAACAATATTAATTCATGTTTGTTTTTCCTTAGCTTATGTATGCAGAAATAAGACTTCCTTTTGCTTCAATGTCAGTGATAAGAATAGAGCATCATTTATGGGCTAGAACAGAGGCTGTATGTTGAAATAACTAGTATATTAAATGGTAGCGTTAGTGGGAAAGAATGAAAGTATACTGGATCAACTGCTTTTCAGTTATCCAGAAAATGTATTTCCAAGTACACAGGAAATAGACAACTTATAATTAGACTTATACTTAAATTTGCAACTGCATTTTTGCCAATTAATTTGAAAACATTCCTCATTTTTTAAAGGTGAGTGAATTTTCTGTTTTTCTCTGCATATTTTGACTTATTTTTTCTTTATACTTGACAGAAAATAGGTGGGATGCTCATTCTTCCTGGTCAGTCACAGAGAAATCTGATCAAAACATGTGGGTAAATATTGACTTATGTGGAATATTCTGCTTTATAGAAGTTCTGACAGAGATTAGCATTTAGTTTTGAGAAAGGGATATATGGCTTCTTTCCTTTCTCAATACCATGCAAAACATTGAGCTACAAAGTGTTCTCTTAAATGTGCAACCTAAAAATCTGAGTAATTGTCAACCCCAAAAGGTCAAAGAAAAAAGTGTGTGCTGAAAACTTGGAGTATTCTATTTCAGCAAAAAGCAATCAATTACATAAAAAATATATAATTGGAGACTTTCAATAAGCAGCAATCACTACAAAATTTGTGGTATGGAAGTAAATTTTTAAAACTTAATTTGGAGGTTCTATTTTATTGAAGTAGTTCTGAAGTAGGGTTAAATTATCCTTTGCAAAACAGAATTCATGTTTTAATAAGCTAAATAAGCCAATATTTACAAAAACGGAGGCAGACAGGCTTATTTTAATGTGGCTACTAGAAAACATGAACCAATGACTATAAAATAACTAAAATTGCTAGACAAAATTAAAATTACCTCCTTTAAAAGAGTTGGCATATAACATAGAAAAAAAATAGAAGTTCTTTGAGGCTACACAAATTAAGAAGACAAAGCAAGGAAAATAAGCAATTGCTGAAGCCACTGAAGGTCTTGAAGTTGAATAAAGTCTGTTGACCTGCATCTGGGCAGCATAGGAAGCCAGATAAGAACTCATTAAAGTTAGAATAGAGAAAAAACTCAGCATGGAAAAAACAGTGAACTAGGAAGGAACTGTGAAGAAAGCAGACAACAAGGAATGTCACTGGCATGTCACTAGCTCTTGGGTAGAGTTAAAATAAAAATTGCTTCCCATAAGGTTTTATTACAATTGACTACATGTAAGAACCATATTGACACTATTTGTATGGTTCAAAAAATATGCAAAAAGATAAAATTTAAATAGACTGGATTTCTATTTCATTCAGGACTGATTCATTAAAAAATCTCTTAGCCTCTCTGGACAATTGCCCCTAAAAACAGGTCTTACAGAAAGTTCTTAGAGAATTACCAAAAAGAAAAAAAACAGAAGCCCCTTAAAAGTTGTACACAAAGGTTTCAGAAATGAAATTTAGAAAATTTAAAAAATACTAGATACGTGAAGTTTTACATACTAGAACATTTGCATAATGTGATAGGCTGGATGATGGTCCCCAAATGTGTTAATGTTTAAATCTCCAGACTTTAGGAATATGTCACTTAACATAGTAAAAAAGGACTTTGCAGGTGTGATTAAGTCAAAGATCTTGAGATGTGGAGATTATTCCAATTATTCAGCTGGGTCCAATGTAATTAAAGGATACTTATAAGAATGAAGCAGTAGAATCAGGGAGAGGCAGAGGTGATAACAGAAGCAGAGATTGGATTGATATGACCAGGAGCCAAGGAGTTAAGAAGACAAGGAATCCCAGCATCCTCTAGAAAATGGAAGAAGCAAGGAACAAATTTCCCCTGGGCCTTCAGAAGGAACTAACCTCTAAAGACTTATTTTTGATCTCTGATCTCCACAATTGTAACATAATAAATTTGCATCATTTTAAGCCAGTAGGTTAGTGGTAATTTGTTACCATAGCAATTGAAAATGAATACACCTAAAAATACAAAGTAAGAATGCTTACTAAATTCAAATTACTAAAAGAGGAACTGAAAACTTTCTAAGGGAGAAGAGACTATAATTATGTACAGGATATTTATAAGCTATTTATAACTAACCAACACATGAGCAGAGATTTTCAAATGCAATGACTCAAATTAATATTCCACAAAAGAGTTAAACAGCAGGGTAGACCCAGCAAAAGAGTTAGTGGAATAGATGATTGATCTGAATAAAATAAATGCAATTCAGTATAGAAAGTCGGAGATATAAAAAAAATATTTAAGAGGTATTGGAGAGTAAGATAAGAAGAGATCATTTATATCTGAATATAATTCCAGAAAGAGATAAAAAGAGATTGGGGAGAGACAAAATTGGAAGAAATGTTATCTGAGAATTTTCTAGAACTGATAAAAGATACAACTTCCCATTCAAGTATGCTAAGTCACGTCTTTACAAAGAGACACTCATACTTACAAACATCATGGTCAAGCTAGAGATTACAATAAAAGAATATAAGACATTAAAACCAGGCAGGCAATATTTAGTACAAAATTGAGGAGAAAGAGTACCAAGATGTATGCTCAAACATAAGTTTTATACTATATGTGACAGTCAAGTAATGTGGTAACGTGCTGTCGTTCCTTTTATTTTTTTAACTTTTCAAATATAAACGGAACAGAGAGAGGAATAATATGATAAAATGGCAATGGTATGAATATCACAAATTGATATATAATTATATATATTTAAATTTACACATCCAATGTTCTGCTTTAAATACTGTTCCATCTTTTTATTCTCTTGCTCATAACATAAGGCACTTTTCGTTTCTTCCTATATCACATCTTGTTTTTCTGCTTTAATTTAAAAACAGAGAAAGAGAGGACACACAAAGAGAAAGACACATTTAGAGGGAAGATAGTCATGTTAAACTGGAATAAGAAATTGAATTGATGCAGCTACAAGCCAACCATTACCAAGAACTGCCAGCAATCACCGTAAGTTAGAAAGAGGAAAGGAAGGACTCTTCCTTAGAGCCTTCAAAGAGAGTGTGGCCCTGCTGACACCTTGATTTTATATTTCTAGCTTCCATAACTATGAGACAATAAATTTCTGTTCTAAGCCACCCAGTTTATGTTAATTTGTTATAGTACCCTAGCAAACTAATAAACACCATCCCAAACCCTCATAGTTTCTTCCCAAATCCTATGTATCTTCCTATGTCTAGCTCAAAATCCCACCTTGCCCATGATTATGCCATAATTCCTGAACACACACTTGTATAGAATGTCCATGGGAAAATAAAAAACAAAATAGAAAACTACATATTTCTTTTATATAGTCTATGAATAGATGTTTATTTTTTATAAGACATGTTCACAAGCTGTGCCTATTGCCTATAGGCACAATTAAGGTATATAAAGACCTATGTGCCCTTTAAAGAAATAACCTGCAATGAGGTTTCCTTACTTATAAACCATGCTTGCTTCTATGAATAAAAAAAGGTGTCTTCAGATATAGCAAAAGGATACTGTGATTGGCTATAGCCACAAACCCTCAAATTTTGTTATGAGTAAAACATGCAAAAGACTGAAAACAATTTGCACTCAAAAATAAAATTGTTTATATGCACAGAACCAAATTCACTCTCCTTACCAGAGTGAATACCACCAGTGAAAAGTCAAAGAACTATTTGAACCATTGAAAAGTTTTACCTTACAAAGAGAACTAGACAAGAGGGAAGTAAGGCCTGATTAGGTACAGGAAATGGAAAGTGCCTGCCTTCATTTTCTAATTCACTGCAATCTAAAGATATGATGTGAATCTTGCCCAAAGCACAAAGGCAGATATACTTAATTTGAGCAGTTTCCTATGGCTGGAGTTAGTAACCTAATATTCCAAACATATTGTCTTGTACTGTGCACATTTTTATGGGTGAGAGCGAGGTGTTTTGTACTGTGTATACCTCCAACTTCTTTGAAATTTCAGTATTCTGAGTTTTAAAGAAGTCTTCTTGAGCCAGAAAAACCTGTATTAACCCAAGTTTCTGCAGTTAAAACTCAATATTAAAGGCAAAAAACAATAGGCTTACTAATTTTTTTACTTTCCATAAAATGGGATTCATATTCACTTTATGAAAACTGTCTTATGGCCATTTATTCATTCCACTGGATTCCAGAGCAGTCAGTTTACCATAATATCCACTAATCAATCTATCAATCTCTACCACATAATAATACTAAATATTTCATCATGACATGAGGAGAGTGAATCTATCTGTGGAAATTATTGTTCTAACTGCTAGCATTCCTCTCTTCTTCTGGAAACAATGTTCCCTTCTGTCTGCTTCTCTACCCCTAGTATAAAGTCCTAATGTAAGTAGACATTACCCCGTTCTTCTAGACAGAATGATTACTCAAGAATTGCACATCTGACCAAACTGCACATCTGTAAAATCTGTCCACGGTGATTAAGTCAGAGTGCAGACATGCAATTGAAGCTGGTAATAGAAGATATGTCTCCATTATTTATCCAGCACCAACTAGTAGAAGGAGTTCTTTCATGTGGTACAGCTGTGAGGGCTTGTACCTCTCAGTTGCCAATGACCATTTCTCTAACAAGGAGAAACTGGATCAACTTCAGGAAAAAGGAAGCCAAAACTAGAAAAAGAAGCAAAAGGGAAAAGTTCTAAGATCTTAGTCCATGATTCTAGTTATGGGATTCCTGGGGTTTCCCAGATGTTTGCATTATCAATGCTTGAGGCACCCAATTATTTCTCAGATTTGGTGACCTAACTAAGTATCCATCAATGATTGTTTTTTTTAAAGCAAGCTCAAGTTGAGCTTATTTCTCTAGAAGCCTAATTAAATGGCTAACCAATAAACTTTGGCAGATTTTACAGTCTATTTCCCCACTTACAATTTTAAGGTATATAAATGTATTAATGCCAGATTTAACATTGGATCCATAGGAAACCCCACTCTTTTTTCTTATAAAAATGCTTATTTCACATTTACAAAGGTTTTGATGGTACAGAAAATATTTTCCAGAGAAATAAAAATAACTATGTGGCTTAAGAATTATTTTAAAGGCAAGGTGGTAAGTAAAAATATATTTTACTTTACATTAACCTTTAGAATAACTCAGTGTGGTAAATATTATTATCACCATTCTAGAGAAGAAAAAGTGAACTCAGAGAGGCTTAGGGAATCATGCAAGTTCTATTTATGACTGTATTACACCAAATTTATATTCTTAACCACTATAGTAGATTGTATTCACTATTCTCTGGGTGCTCTTTTAAGAAAAAGAAAACTGTTAATGAGCCAGTATATCATCTTTATAAATATTGTTAACATGATGCATTGAAGATTACAGTAGCTGAAAGCCATTGATGTTAACCAATGAATTCCCTCTGAAAAAAATTAATGCTTGTTTCTGGAAACTTCCTCTTTCTATCTCTCATTGTTCTTTCCCCTCTCCTCTATCTAGTTTCATCTATCTCTTCATCTACACTTCTTTCCAACTAATTTCTCCCTTCATCTATCTTATATGGTTTTCTCCATTATAATCTAATATATGCAAATTATGCATACTATACCTCCCTCATTAATATTTTATAGAATCAGCCAAAAAGAGAGTGAAAAAGTTTTACATCAAACAAACATACTAAAATAAAAGCAATTTAAATATATTATGTCAACTATGAATTCTGCATGACTAACAGGAAGATAAATGATATGAACTACGTTTATTCCAATTGGCATATATAAGTCCCATGAATCCATATGGTATAATCCAGAGCTGTGTTATCCAATACAATTACTACAATGATGGAAATGCTCTATCTCTGCACTATATTCAGTAACCACTAGATATATGTGGCTACTGAGCATTTGAAATGTGACTAGTAAGGTTGTGGGACTGAATTTTTAATTTTATTTAATTTTAATTAATTTAAAATTATAGCAACATGTGGCTAGTGTCTACTATATCAGATAGTGCAGATAGAGAGGAAATAAATTCAGTGGAAATAGTTTCTTAAATATCAGTTAAAAGCAAAATTATTTTATATTATAAAACTTCAGTTATTCTTACTGGACAAATATATTGGAATATGCCTTCTACTTGTATGAATGTGCTTGCTAAAGGAGATTTCTGAAACTACATATTATCAGAAATTATATATATATACATATTATCCAAAAGATATATTCAAAATATTTTGAAGTAAATGGGTCACTTCCTAAGAAAGGAATTAACTTTCCTTGTTTAGTGTTATCTTGTTTTATGCTCTGTGGGAGTTATTTTATAAGGATATGATTCTGCTATGATATTTATTATTAATTTCCCTAATAGAAGTATAGTTTACTCTGAGAGAAAGAAACAGATTTTAGACAATCTTATAAAAAGAACTCTCAAAAAGAGTCATTTTGAGCACTTAAAACTGGGAAGAGACAAAGACCAATGTAAAAGAAATGTTCAATTTCTTAACTACTGACAATTCTCATTTTCTGATTTAAAAGTCCTTTCCTTCTGATAGCTACTTGAATCACAAAAAAAAATGTTCCCCAATTACATGATAAGACTCTTTTACAGATGAGAAAAATGTCCCTTGAATGTGTGGCCACATCGAATGATGGAATCATTAATTGTCATGTTTTATACTTATGTGTCATCTATTTTAGAAAACTGAACTGGGATGGACTATCAACTAATTTCACTTAGGCCACTGAAAAAATCTGTTGGATATTGTAATGTTTAGTCACCAATGGTTTGGTTTGAATTTCATTCATCTGTGAGCTAAAAGTTAACATGTTTGTAGCATATTACTAATCACCTGAGAAAATCAGACTGATTTATTTTACCATTTTTAGATTCAAAAAATTATTTTTCCTGATTTTAAAAAATCAGTGATATTTTTCTTTTAAAAGAAAAAAGAACAGAAAGTTTTCTTTTGTTTTTTGGTTTTAATGTTTGGCACTCAGTTTTCCTATTGTGACTGTTAAGTGTGAAAATATAATTTAGCCAAACAGAAAACCTCTTTAAAGAGCTATCAATCCCAAAGTGTCCTTCTTTTTGAGAAAGCACGTCCCTTTCCACAATACCAAAATTGCTCTTAGTAACAGACATACTGAAATTTCTTTCTTCTTATATCTCGGTCTTTACAGATTTTAAAAGATGTTAGATTTGCGTTTCCTTTCCTTGCAGATTTTAAAATGTCTAATCACTAATGATACTTACTTTCTTTCTGCATTAAGAATAAGCATTTTGTCAGTAATCTCAGCATTTGAAAAGTAATTAAAGATAATACTGTGCTGTCCCCTGTCAATAGTTTCTGCAACATGAGCAGACAGCCTCTGCAAGCCACCTGTTCTTATTAAAGAAAATGTATGGAAAAGTAGAACTAACCCTGCTGTGTGTTCCCCTCTCTGTTTTTATCATAAGGATTTACATTACTGCAGAACATGGCAGCAAAGTTATAAATAAACCAAAAGTGTGTGACTCATGCTGAAGGACACTGAAGCATCTGCACCAGACAGAAAGTTACCTTTTTGTTCTATTGAGTTGTCATTCAAACTTTCAGTTCAGGATTTCTGGGGCTCTTAAATACGATTTTAATTTTCTCTGCATCACATTTTCCCTTTATTTTCTTCTTTCAAAATTTCTATCAAAATCGCCAAAAAATATATAGCTTATTTTATCACGTCACATTTTAGAAGTATATCTTTGTCCCTTGAGAATATTTCCATGAAAAAAGAGTTCAGCTAGAGAATAACCATTGGCCACCCAATTGATTGGAACATTTCAATATCTAAATACTTGCTCTAAATTCCTGGATAACTTACAATGATCTGTGAGCCTTTTAAAAAATAGATTCTTCAGGCCTCAGTTCAGACCAACTGATCAGACTCTCTGCGGTAGGTGTTGGCATGTCTACTATGAATAATGAATCCAGTTAATTCTAATAACGCTTATTGAAAATCACTGCCATAATTTCTCACAAAATTTGTTTTTTTATTTGAATGAGTACTGCAAGTATATTTAAATAAAGTGTGCTAAATCAAACACCAGCATTAAATTATAGAAATTATTTTATAGTTATGAAATCCAAGATTTTGTACGTTGAGTTAGCATTATAAGATGCAATGCTTCAGTAAAAAAGAAGCAAAGTATATTTAAGGAAAAATGGCTTCTTCTCCTTCCTTACATTTAGAGGGGAGGAGAGGAAACCAGGCCTAGAGTAAAGTAATGGTCATCTAAATTGAATAGAGCCAAAGTTAGTTACTCATTACTGCTATTATTGACAGAAAAACAAGCTCAAAGAAAAAGAGATGCCATATATAAAATGATAGATTTAAAACTTTTTATAGAGCTACAGTAATCAAAACAGCATGGTACTGGCATGAGGACAGACCTGTAGATCAATGGAACTGAATTGAGAGTTCAGTAATAAACTCTCACAATTACGGCCAATTAGTTTTTGAAAAGGGTTCCAAGTCTTTTTCCCAATGAGGAAAGAATAGCCTCTTCAAAAAAAGATGCTGGAAAAACTGGATATCTATATGCAAAAGAATGAACATGAACCCCACCTCACACCACATACAAAAGTTAACTCAAAATGATCAAAGACCGAAATATAAGAACCAGAGTTGTAAAAGTCCTAGAAGAAAAACTAGGGAGCATCTTCAAGATCTTGCATTAGGAAACATCTTCAGGATCTTGTGCTTCAGAAAACACCAGCAACAAAAGAAAAAAAATAGATAAATAGGATTTCATCAAAATTAAAAACTTGTATGTATCAAAGGACTTTATTATGAAATAGAAAGACAATCTAAAGAATGAGAGAAAATATTTAGAAACCACATATCTGACAATATTTTTTAAATATCCACAATATATTGAGAAATCCTACAATTCAACAATAAAAATTCAAAATAATAAAAAAATGGGTAAAAGTTTTGAATAGACATTTCTCCAAAGAAGACATACAAATGGCCAAAAGCACAAGCGTCCATCAACAGATGGATGGATAAAAATATGTGGCATATTTATATATATAATTTAATATTATATATAATTTATATATGCTTATATAATTTAACATTATGCAGCTGTAAAAGGAATGAAGTTCTGATACATGTGACAACATGAATGGACCTTGATAACATCATGTTAAGTGAGATAAGCCAGACACAAAAGGACGAATATTGTATGATCTCACTTACATGAAATAATTAGAATATGCACAGTCACAGAGTCAGAAACTAGAATATACTTTACCAGGGTCGGCGGGGGTGGGATTGTGGAATAGGGAGTTAATGCTCACCTGGTACAGTTTAGAGTGATAGAACGGTTTTGGTAATGGATGGTGGTGACGGTAGCACAACATCATGAATGTAATTAACAGCATTGAATTTTATATTTGAAAGTTTAAATGAGAACTTTTATGTGGTATATATGTTACTAGAGCAAAAATAATTTAAAACCATAGAACTCTACAGCACAGAAGGTGAACCCTAATATAAACTAGGACCTACAGTTCATAGTGTAATTATAATAATAATATTGTTTCATCACTTGTAACTGAAATACCAGACTAACGCAAAATGTTAATAATAGGGCATACTTTGTGTGTTAGAGTGCATTTATGGGAACTCTGTACTTTCAGCATGATTTTTCTGTAAAACTACACCTCACTAATAAATAAATGGCATCCTCATATATAACACATTATTCCAGATGGCCATGTTAACAATGAACAGTCAAAACTGGTGATTTGCCATTAATCAATTAATTCAAAACGTTGACAAATCTCCATGCTGACTCCTAAATGATTCTTTACTGTTCTTTCAAAGCTGCTGCATAAATTGAAAAAGAACTCTAAATATGGTTATGTTACTCAACAAGGAAAGAACACAGAGGCTGCAAAGTGTACATCATACTGAGAAGCACATGACCAGTTGCCTTCATGGCAATCAGTAGATTAGGTGTTTACCTAATTAGAAGAATATCATCTCCCAGAGGACAGCACAATTAATGGTGTGCTACCATAGATGCATTTATATCTTGTATGGCTAAGATTTTTCATTTTGTGGCAGAATCAGATAGAATATAGAAATAATTTTCGCTGTCATGGCAGAGGGTAATAAAATAATTATTATTTACAGAGTGCCTACATTATGTTATGCATTGTGCTAAGTATTTTATATTCCAGAAATTTAGAATAATCTTAAAAGTTAATGTAGGCTACTACTGCTGTGATAACCCAGAAAAGGGTTTGAAAATATTCCGTTAGTAATATTTTAACGGAAGTAAAGATTTAGGAATTTTCACCCGATAACTGTATTATGAATGTGTTCATTAACCATACTGATTCATCTTTTCATAATTGTAAGTGTGTATTTGGTTTAGACAGCGGGTCAGAGGACAGGTTTCCAGCAACATAATGGAGTTTAAGGAACTCCATCAACAACAAAATGCCTTGCTATATAACAAGACATATATGGAATTGACAGATGACACGTAATTAACATCCTGAAGGAAAGGGATGTTGTCTGTTTCATTTAAAGCTGGGTACCCATGTCTAGAACTAACACCTGGCTTAGAGTAAGTGCTCAAAAACCTGTGGTTGAATATATAAATACACAGCTTTCAGGAAACACCAATTAAGAGGGAACAGAAACCAGAACAAGAAACTTGAGCTGAATGTGAGTGTCCTGCTTTGTACTGGTCAGAGAAAAAACAGAGCCACTTGAGACAGGAAGTAAGCACTAGGAATGGCAGCTCTTGGAAAGGAAATGAATGGTCCTGCAGGAGAATAACTTTGACTGAGAGCCATACGTAAGGCTGGGATGCTCTATGACCTGATTCAATAAATTGGAGGACTAGGAAAAAAAAAATCACCCAACCTAATGAGGTGACCACAACAAAGACTACACGTCTTAGGCCTTGGTCTGAGCTAGAGAAAATGGAGCCTCAACCTCATGTTTTTCTATTTTTCAGGAAGAAAACAGAAAATTTAAATAACTCTAGTTCACTAGGTCAAATACCCCTCTTAACTTTTTAAGGGTAACCCCTAAAAGAAAAGAAATATAATTATATAATTCTCAAACTACTGTTCCAAAAAGGAGAAATTAAGAAAAATTGATTGAATTGGTAAATGAATTGCTGTATTTATATAAATGGACTAAATCTCCAAAATATTTCTCCAAAAAAATAATATGAAGAACACATAACAGTCAGAACAATAAGTGCACAAAATACTGATTATATTCATTTAAATAACATGGTCCATATCTACATATATTTACATTTATAAATTACAAATATGTAGATGTATGATAAATACAGAATCAGAATAGTGACTCTTTCTGGAGAAAAAAGATATAAACTATGTTTCAATTAGAACTTTAAAACACACATTTTAAAGCTGGGTGGTGGCTTCAAGCATGTTTATGCTTCTTGTTTATTTATATCATTTGCTTTGTGTATATTCATGATATCTTTTGCTGTATATTTTGTATGCCTGAAATATTTTTTGTACAAGGACAATAATGAGAAACATAAATTATACCGAGGATTACACAGGTGGGAATGGAAGTTTTTATATGAAACATCTCACAGCAAATAATTTCAAATCATCAGTAGAGATTATGTTCCAAAATCAGGGCTCACTTTTCTCTCTACCTATTCCTTTGTGGATAGCCATTGTGATGGTTTAGAGCTATATTCCCCAGTAAAACATGTTCTTAAACTTAATCCATTCCTGTGGATGTGAACTGTTTTAAATAGGACCTTTCAGTGATTTTAAGTCAGTTAAGTGTAGCTCAGTTGAAGCATGATGGGTCTTAATCCTATTACTGAAGTCCTTATATAAAGAGTGAAAATGAAAGAGAGCAGCCAGAAGCTGGAAGTCAATGGAACCCAGAAGAGAAACCCAGAAAGAAGAAGCCAGGAGAGGCTGCTATGTGTATTGACATGTGACAGAAAAGCCAAAAACCAAGCATCTACTGCAGCTAGTTCCAGAAAGCCACAGTCTTCTGAGAGAAAAACATCACCATGATAGCACCTTGATTTTTGGCTTCTCTTTAGTCACAAAACCATGAGCCAATAAAGTCCCCTTGCTTAAGCCAACCCATTGCATGGTATTTATTTGGTTGGCTGGGAAACTAAAACACCTACTTTCCCTGGCCCCAGTCTCATCCTGTTTTCCAAAATTTTCATTTCTTAATCATGTAGAGGTGTTTAGCTCTTCACCCCTACTTCAAAATATGTGTACTCAAATCTACTACCTCCTTAGCAAAGAGATAATTCTCTAATTAGCTAAACACATACACAGTTACACACACAAATGCTTCAACAAAGCAGAAGACATATAATTCTTACACATTGCTCAGTATATGGCAAAACCTAATAAATAAAGATTTACTTGATGCAGCTGACATAGCCTAACCATCCAGTTACTTGACAGGTTGGCTGTCTGAAAGCCCTGTGACCCATTGCCATATACATGAGTGCATTACTCTAGTCTTTTTTTCCAAATAGTATGAAGAAAAGAATGTAGGAGAAAAAACATTACAAATCATGTAAGCATATGAAAGAGGTAAAAAAGATGCACAAATAAAATTTTTCCATCTCCACAGAAAGCAGTCCTGTAAATTTTGTTCAAAACAGCATTAAAACAATTTACTGAAGTTTAAAAGAGAATTATATAATATGTTAAAACAATGAGTAAAATAGAGATAAAGTTCATATATAAAGTAGGCTGTTGTATTTATGTTCTCTCTTTAGACTTCTAGTTCCTACTGAGTAATCCTATGGATGTCTGTGCAGTAGGCAGTTTCCCTGATTCTCAGAAACCCCACCCCATCTCTGACTGCCACAAATCAAGAGAGAGTCGCCAACTATTCTTGTTTTCTAGAAGTTTATAATTTTTTTTCTCGCTTGGAAATTGTTTGTGGTGTTTATGTTTGTTTTGTTCATCTTTTTCCCTCATTCTCAACCCACAGGTACCTGGCATACAGCTAGGTAAACTGTCAATATTTAGACTGTGGTTGAATTGAGATTACCCTTTGCTGGCTTTCTTTACCCATAGGCTATCTACCCAGGAGCACTATCTCTTAGAGGTAAAACACCTGCAAATTACGTGTGTTGATGAACTATCTGAGGCTGATCCAACTCTTTAAGCATGATAAAATGCTTAAACTCTTTAAACTTTCACAGAAAGTCAGCTTTAATCTAAGTTAAAGTTTGGATAATTTTATGGATCCCTTTCAACACATTCACACCACCCTCTATTATTTGGTCTTGTTTTCTATTTCAGCCGTTTCAAAAGATTAATAATCAGATTTTATCCACAGAACATACTTTTCCCAAGATATTTGTTACAAGCATGTAAAAGGAAGTATGAAATGCCAGCTGAATTTTAAGGTATGTAAAAGAAAGAAACAGTGAATATTCTAATCCAATAGGGATGTATTGTTAATATATGAAGAAAAAAATGTTTGGCTATAGCATCTAAAAGATATTTTTCAATGGTATGAGAACATTGCGGAAAAAGAATAGCAAATACACAAACTGACTTCTGATAATATGCTTGTATTTTATAAATGTGATTGTTCCTGCTCTTTGGAAAATGCCATTTTTATGAACTGAATTTGAATTCAGAAGGTTGCTCATTAAAGATCAGATCACTACCTAAGAGGGTTTAAGAAAATATAAAAACTCTGTATGGTATATATTATCATTCAGAAAAACAGTGCAATTTAATGGATAGAATTCAATATGCCATACCCTTTCCACTGACTGCTACCGCACTTGAAGCATTTTCAGAATTAGATTTAAATTACCTCAAGTATGTTTTTTAATTGCAACAATTACATGTTCCACAGTGATATGACCAAATAATACATAGCTAATCTCTTTACCTCACCCTCCATCAGCATGTTGGGAAACAATATAGCATGTACAGAACTTGTATATCATCAGAAAAAAGTACAAGTTAAACCACTAGGAACTCAGGAGACATGTTTTGTCTCAAAAAACAGACAAACAAAAACATCTTTACTGAGTAAGGAGAGGAATGCCTGAATTTCTGTGTTGTTCTAAGAATTAAATAACCTAGTTTATGTCAAACAATTAACACATAAATGTCACCCTGTAAATGTCAATTATCTTTAACAGGCAATATAGCCATGGGGAAAAATAGTCTTTATACAGAAGTGGATTTTTAATTCTTGATCTTCCCTTTACTAGTTGTCTGGCCATGAGTAAATTAGTGAGTTTTTTTTTTTTCTCCTTTATAAAAGTGGCAACTAAATAAACTGCAGAACAGTTGTGAAGATTAAGAAGAAGGAGGAAGAGAAGGAGGAGGAAGAAAACATATACAAATCACTGGACTTGGTATCTGGTATACACTCATTAAATTATATCAATAATTTTAATGGATAAGTGCTCAGACATTGGAAGCCCATAGAATCAGATGCCATTTGTTAACCATTAAGCACAGATTCTTATATATTCTTAGATCAACTACTATGCAACAGGCCCTGCTCTAAGCACATTACAAACATGAGGGAAACAAGCAGAAAAGATCAAGATTGCTGCCCTGGAGGAACTCAAATGCAAGGAAGACAGATTTCTTTGCTTAGGAGTTAAAAACATAAAAAGAATACATAGGTAAAAGACTTATTCCATTCCTTACATAAATAAAAATCAATAGTCTCTGGCAACCTTACTGGGATGTTGACATATTTCTTCAAATAACTCCTGGGGATACGACACACACACACACACACACACACAGACACACACACACACACACACATTAATATAATATTTGATGAGTAAGAAGAGAAGAATCATGAAACTTGGACCATTGTTAAATACTCTTGGTAAAGGTTGGGTAGTTTTTGTACATACTGAGAAATTATGGACCTTGCTAAGACCTAGGTTAAGAAATATATGTGCTAACCTGACCCCATGCACGTAGTAGTGGAGGAAACAATTCACCTAGATAAATGAAATTCACAGAGGTGAAATAAGAAGGAAACTGACTGACCAGCAAAGGCATTCATGCTCAGTGGAAATTTTCAGCAGAGTAGATCCCAAAAGAAATTTCAGAAAAAAAAGAGAGAACACTGGGATGAATGTCAAATATGTAAAGATCCAAAAACAGGAGACTACAATATACACTGCTTATCTCCATGGAAGACTCAACAGGAAGCCCAGAGAATTTAATTACTGTCAGATGTATAAGTATTTCTGGCACCAGGCAGAAAAAGCCAAAATGGTAGCAAAAAAGGCATAAAGCTACAGACAACAGGAGATTTTAATATAGCAACAATATATTCTCAATTCTGACTTGTTTGGCTCAATTCACATATGTTTATGTTCCAAAGCTTCTTTTTGCCAGCTATATCAAGTTTATAATCATAAGGACAGTAGCTTCTAGATAGTTGTGTCTCTGGATTGTGAGAGTCTTCTGCCTTTAGGAAAAAAAAAGAATTAAAAATGCATACCTCTCTTTATATAGCTTTTTCACCTTTCTTCCTAATTGTATTCTTGAGGCCTATATAGATTTTATCAATCAAATGTTTTCTTCATTGGTTGTTGCTAGTGTAGCTGGATAGAAATATTCAGTTTTATGTAAAAATTCAATTTAGTATTTTTCTTCCCATTTATTGTTGTACTAAAATCATGACATTCTCTTTTCACCTTTTAGTAGAATGTAAACAGCCTTTCTTTCTGTCTTCAAGGAAAGGGTAACTAAATATTTTACCTGTTAATTATTTAAGACCATAATTTTAATGAGCCATCAAGGTCTATAAACATCAAAACAAAGCAAAATAAAAATATCTTTTAACAGAAAGAAAAGGATTTTACAGTGTGGCACTGAAATAACCATGCCAGTGGAAAGCTCAGAGTAGTTGGGAGAAGAAGAGAAAATGAACTGCATTACCAGTGGGCGCTCCCAAATAGAAGGCTTAATTATTGATCTAGAAATTTCCCAAGAAGAGCAAGGAGCAGTTGCCAGGCAATTAAATTCAGTGAGGGACTACTGCTGGAAAAATGAAATGAGTTGTCATTCACTAATGCACCTGTCTTCACTTGACTGGGAAATTTCCACTTCTTGTGCCCATACCCTATGCCAAGTGACCCCTGTCAATGTCCAGAGAGGACTCCTGCTCACCTTCATCCAATAAGTTACTTATACCTGTCCATCAGAAATGAAGCCCTGATGACTAAGCCATAGTTAGGTTCTTCTCTGTTCCCTCTTTATGATCCAACGTGAACTCTAGCCTCCTAATGTTCAGAGCAAGACAAATGCTTCAAGAGGAGGTGGGCACCTGCAAACCTAGGTAATGTTGTTGTGGAATAACTAAAACCTGTCTTTTAGATTTAATTTGGATAGCCCCAAAATATTAGCAGTGAAAACCAAACAAACAGCTGTAGAACAACCAGCCATCTTACCAATCAATTGTTAGTTATAAACATTATCTAGTTGAGTTTACTGGTTTTTTAAAGCCTTGCTGTAAATTCAGATTCCACAGAATAGAAATGGACACACCAGCTCCAATACTACATCCTCATAGTTTTGAAATCAATAAAACCTTATTGACTTGCTTTGCATAAAGTAATGATCACTAGCCAATCACTGTGGACAAGATTAGGTCCAGTTTACATGTTCCATGTCTACATCCTAGGATGAAGTCAGTTTTATCAGAACCGCACACATGGAGAATGGAGGAAGGTATAAATTATCTTAATGAACTATTTTCATTGAAATTATTAAAAAAAAAACAGTTCTGAACAAATGATTGACATTTCTCCAGGAAGTGAAGACTTAATATTATTCACATGCTAAATGAAAATATAAATTTAATAAATTTAAAAATATATTAATTAGAATTTCATTTTGATGAACCTCGATTAAATGTATGCAAATGTCATGTGGAGAATAAATGTAGAGAAGAAAGTCTTGAAAAAGTAGAAAAGTGAAGGAGGATATGCCATTCTAGATGTTAAAGGTCATTACATGTCTCCTATATATTAAAAATCAGTATATTTTTGGTGGAGAGATAGGAAAATAGATCTGTCAAACAGAACAAAGTGTCGAAAAAAGTCCAATTACACTATAAATAAGAGGTAACATTTTAGTTGAAAGAAGGACTTGATTATTCAACTAAATTAATTGGGCCAACTGCCTAATCATCTGGAAGAATAAAACTATCTCTAAAGAGTACTCCAAAACAAATTCAATGTAGACTAAACAACTCATGAAAATAATAGTACTTTATTATTACTACCTACTTAATAATTATCGAGTATTTACATTGCTCCAGGCACCTGTTGTAAGCATTGTTACAAATGAAACAAATTAATCTTCCTACCATTAGGTAGGTACCATTACTTTCTCTATTTACAGATAATGGAACTGTCAGAAAAGTTAAATAAATCACTGATAAATGTAGCCAGAAATTTGAACAAAAGCAGCTATCTTGTATTTAATTATTTTATTACAAATCTATAAAAATAACAAAGAAAATATGAAAGATTATTTAATATCCTTAGTATAATGGAAATAAGTAGAATTCTGAATATTATTAGGGTTTAAGAAATACTGACTTTACTTATTTTTTAAATCAAATTTAATCTGCTTGACAATTTTACTCAGAGTAGTGAGAAATTCAATGTGAGTGATTGGAGGAATGGGACTTCTCTTATCCTAGGGTCTTAAAAGTGAAAAATTCAGTATTAGTTTTCCATTGCTGTGTAGGAAAGTACTAAAAACTTAGTGGCTTAAAACACCAAAACAGCATCTCACAGTTTCTGAGAGACAAAGTCCAGCTGGGTCCCCTGTTCAGGATCTCACAGGCTGAAATCAAGGTGCAGTCAGGCTGATTTCCCATCGAGTACTTGGGGCAGAATCTTGATCCTTGTGGCTGCAGAACTGATATCCCACTATCTTGCTGGCTGTTTGTTAGCTGTTTATGTCACATCAAGCTGAAGAAGCCCGTCACAACATTACCAACTACTTCTTCAATGCCAACAAAAGAATCTCTCAATTTAATATGATGGTATCTCACATAATATAATCACATAGCATTTGAGGTAAATATTTATCTGGGTGCTAGGCAATTTCAGCTGTTGGTACTATAGCTCAAAACTTATTTATAACATATGAAGCAAGAAATGTAAAGTTTTAGCTACCATTTTGAGCTAGCAAAGAGATAATAGCTTTTAATTTCTTATTTTTGACAGAAATATTAACATTTCATAAATTAATAGCCACTAGATAACATTCCAGGTAAGTAGGACACAAACCAAAAAACTGCAAGGGAAGAGTCTCAAAAAAACTGACCAAATTTAAAGGAAATTTCCTTTCCTTATCTGTACAAAAATGAAAATTTTGTATCCTTGTAAAACATACTAAAAACAATATAAAAATACACTGATATCCCAATGGAAGAAAACACAGGTTTATACTACAGAAAAACACAAAGAGCAATTTTACATTAATAAAAACAGCTCCTATAAATCAATAGGTAAAAGAACTCAACTGAAAAATGTAAAGGAACAAATAATTCACAGAATAGAATATGGAAATGGACAAAAACATACTGTAAGATGTTTAGCATTATTAGAAGTCAGGAAGCTGAAAATTAAATCAGCAATGAAATGTCATTTGTCATTTGTCCCATTGAAAAGTATGGAGGAACAGACATCTTATAAGCTGTTGTAAATTAATGCAAATTATAACATTTTAGAAAGTAATATGGCAATATTTATTAAAATTTAAAATATATGTACCTTTGGAAGCAGCATTTTTCTTCTGTGATTTTTTTCTAATATATCAAAAGCATCAATAATTGAAAGATATGTGCATGCACTACATTCACAGGAAAAAATTTAGTGACACTTAGGTAGGGTTAGATTTAGAGTGATAGCTGACTGATCATAGGGCAAATTCCCAGAAGTGGTCAGGCCTCAAGGAGAAAGATATCTCTGAGAAGAACAGCAAGAAACAGCACATGGGGGCCAAATGACCCCCACCTGAGGGAGTCATCTATAGAAAAAGGTGGAGCCAACTGACCCATCCAAACACACCGTCTACCATCAGGCACCACCCTGGAGAGAAGGAAGAGTAAGAGCAAGAGCCCCCAAAAAGGGAAAGTGGCAGAAAGTAAGTAAAATTAATCTATAAAGCAGGTTGGTCTACATTGCTGGGGCCTCTAACCTCTCACCTCTCTTCTTGAGAGAGTGCCTGCATGCTCTTTTTCTGCCTGTGTACTCAATAAATTTTCTATTAACTTACTCTTTGGGCTATGCCCTTGAATTCTTTCTCGCAGCATGCCCAAGAACCTAAGAAGCCAAATTTGGCAACATATTTTGGCGAGCCAGCCAGGAGGCACTTCTCTCTAACCATCTGGATTGGTAAATTAGGGCTATTGAACAAGAGCCTTGGCCACATGCTTTCACTTTTTCTTCTTACTTGGCTCTTTGTTATTCTCTCTTATGTCCTCACGCAACTCTGTGTCTCTAGGAATCTAGAGGCTCTGATCTTAGCTGGCTTCCCAAGGACATAAACTCAGTCTACTCTGATCTCTGGCTTCCTTCTCAGAAGTGAGAGGAAGTTGTCCCCATGCCATGAAGATTCAAGGAGACTCAGAGCAGCAAGTGATACCACCCATGAAATCTGATTGGGGGCTTCTCCCCATGTCTAGCAGGAGTTCAATGGAAGCCAAATCAAGTTCTCTCCCTCTCTCTCTCTCTCTCTCTCTCTCTCTCTCCCCTTCTGCCTCTCCTCTTCCCCTCCCCCCACTTCCCACTCTTTCTCTCCTTAATTGTCAGAGACTTCCCCACACTCTCTCCTTTCCTCTCCTCTGAGGATCTCCTCTTAATCTTCACTGCCTAAGGAGATTCCTTTGCCCTCAGACCCTTCGTCCTGTTGGATCTGTCCTCTTTTCTCCTCTTTGACTGGTCCTCTCCCCTGCCTCCATGAGAGTCTCCTTTCAATGCCTTTTGAGACAGTCTATCTTTTGTAATCCAGGGTTCTGGGCTAAGGATTCTTGTACCAAACAAGGTGTTGTCTTTGACATTCTAGGGAGTCATCTCTGATTTAGACCTGTGGGAACTGGGTACTTTCCAACCTGAGTGTCTCTCCTTCAGGCCTTGATCACTATGAAACCTACTGTGACTGAATATAAAGCTTCCCTTCTATATTATGCTCGCTTTTTTAACCCTCAGAAAACTAGAGTACAAAGCATTGCTCCTGGGAGCATTGTATTAGATTTCTCTCAGGTGAGGCTAACTCCCTTACCTTGGGAGCATAGGTCTGGACACCTCCTAGGTAGGAACATCCCAGGGACACTTAGCAAAATGTCCTGGGGACAATCGGCAACTTCAACCTCCAAGTTCCCAAGAGATTGGGCCAGCAGGGAGGAAGGACTCCTCCAGAGCATTGTCCTAGAATTCTTCCAGGAAAACCTGGGACAACCCCAGAAGGATAGATCCAGACATATCTCAGGAAAGGTGTCCTGGGATTACCTGTGACTGTACTCCCCATGATTCTAAGAGATTGGGCTGGCAGTGAGCAAAATACCTCACAGTCACATTGGTGCTAGTGAGACTCATCTATTTCCCTTTACAGAGAAAATGGGAAATGCCAACAGTCAAGATAAGCTAAAAGATGGGGAAACATAGCCCTTCAGAGGGACTCTCATTACAATACCATCCTCCAGTCTGTAAAAGGCAAGGAAAATAGTGAGAAATTCTCTATGTCTGGTTATTTAAAGCTCAGTATCAAAATAAGAACCTGAAGACTTTTCACTTGTGTTATGCCCGTCTCAATTTCCATTAGAAAAGAAATATTCTTGTTGATCCCCTTTTAGATCTTGTTTGCTAAAAGGCATGAAAAAAATGTATTATCAAGCCAGTTAACTGTAATAAGCTAAAGGAGATCACTTCAGAGAAAGAGGAAAGCTTGTCCCTGTTCCAAGGGAAGTTTGTGGGACTCCTAAAGTGTGTTAATGTAAACGCGGACTCCCAGGAAAGTCAGATTTTGCTTGGCATCCATTTCTCCAGCCAGTCTACATGACATTCAGAGAAAGCACAAAATCACTACATGAGGCCTGCAAATAAGAAACTGTCTTTTCTGTCCTTAATAATTGGGACAAGGCCAAGGAAGAGAAGGTAAAGAGAGGTAAGCAAAAAACCATAGATCAGGCTCAACTTATTGCAGTCACTGTTAAAAGTGCCCTGTCCTCTCAAGGTCATCTGAATTATGGCTCCAAGCCTCAAGGCTTGCTTCAACTGTGGGTCAGAAGACCACTGGCAGAGAAAAGACCAGAAACTTTGAGACAATCCTTAACCTTGATACTCACAAGACCTTGCCCCAGGTGCCACCAACATAAGCATTGGCCCAGGGATTGCACTATCTTCTGAAGAGGGGGTGGGATGGCACCCAGAGCCCTAATCATGGCAACTGAAGATTGAGGGTGCCCAAGATTGCTTATGGCTCTGGTGATTTCAAATCTGACCATCAACCTAGAGGAGCCTCGGGTGACACTGAACGTAGCAGGCAAGATTATTAATTTCTTAAATAATAGAGCCATATACTCTGTTTTTAACTGCTTTCTTTGCCTACCTCCACTCAGATTTGCCTAGTTATGGGAGTTGATGTAAAGCCAAAACTAGAACCTTAACTATCCCTCTCCCTTGTAAGCTTGGAGACATTCTGGTGTCCCATCAAGTTATCATGCTTCCTTGAATGTCTCACTCCCCTCTTCTAGTGAGGGATCTTCTTCATTCCCCAAAGACCACCTTATGACTAGTAAACCCAGCTAGTGTTAATCCCCTTGCTTGCCCTGAGGTCCCTACTATTATCAAGGGCTCTCTTTATCCCAAAGGAGATCCTTAAGCAAACTGACCTATTTGTATGGAATGAAGGCAATGTGGGGTGAGCCCACTGAATAGCCCCAGTCTGCATTCAGGTTCTCAGTCCTAGATCTTAAAAAGATGCTTTAAAAAAATCCCTCTTCACCCTGGATCTCAATAACCATTGCCTTTGAATGGCAAGAACTTAAGAAAAATAATC
Source organism: Myrmecophaga tridactyla (assembly GCA_004026745.1). Lineage (NCBI taxonomy): Eukaryota > Metazoa > Chordata > Mammalia > Pilosa > Myrmecophagidae > Myrmecophaga > Myrmecophaga tridactyla. The sequence goes on along the minus strand of PVIY010015592.1, from coordinate 14,410 downwards.
CTTCCCTGCTCACCTAGACACTTAGAACCAAGGGTTTCAAAATAATTCACATATTTTTAGGAATGTTTTAGCAGCAGATCTTACTTACTCCCAGCTTCCTCAGAGCAGTCTTGCAATATATTAATTTTGTGAACTAAAATATTCCTAGTATGAAAGTGAAGCTTGTTTGTGGTCATTGCTGACTATAAGCCCTAGATGGAGATACAAAGTTGTGGAAGAGTTCAGAAAGTGAGTTTTGTTAAAAGAACGTAGATTGTTGGTATGCTCTTAATGAAGGGTTATAAAAATGTTCTTCTTAACCATCTAAGTACTCTGTCCAGAGAACACAGACTGTATATCATATCAGAATAATAACCTTGTTAATGTTTATGTTGACTTTATCATTCTTTATTTCAGAAGACAAGTGTTCTAGTTTGCTAGCCGCCAGAATGCAATATACCAGAAACAGATTGGCTCTAAAAGGGGAATATAATAAATTGTAAGGTTTATAGTTCTAAGGCCAAGAAAATGTCCCAATTAAAGCAAGTCTATAGAAATGTCCAATCTAAGGCATTCAGGTAAAGATACCTTAATTCAAGAAGGCCGATGAAGTTCAGAGTTTCTCTCTTGAGTAGAAAGGCACATGGCAAACATGGTCAGGGTTTCTCTCTCATCTGGAAAGGCACATGGCAAACACAGTGCATCTGCTAACTTTCTCTCCTGGCTTCCTGTTTCATGAAGCTCCCCAGAAGGCATTTTCTTTCTTCATCTCCAAAGGCTGCTGGCTGGTGGACTCTGCTTCTCATGGCTATGTCATTCTGCTTGGCTCTCTCGAATCTCCTGCTTTCTCCAAAATGTTTCCTTTTTTATAGGGTTCCAGTAAACTAATCAAGACCCACCTATAATGGGTAGAGACATGTCTCCACATAATCCAGTTTAACCACTCTTGATTGAGTCACATCTCCAGGGAGATAATCTAATTAAAGTTTCCAACATACAGTACTGAATAGGGACTAGAAGAAATGACTGTGTTTACAAAATGGGATTAGGATTAAAACATGGCTTTTCTAGGGTACATACATCCTTTCAAACTGGTACAAGTCTTCTTACTCATAAAGAAAAACTGTTGACTCACTTGTAGAAGTGAGTTAAAATAGTTTGACATACTACATAAAAAACATGTAAGAAGTACTACAATAATTAAAAGAGATTTTCTATCCTATTGTTAAATTTGCATGAGCAAAATATTACTCACATAGTTATAAATTATATAAAATTCCTAAAAACTTAACAATGTTCTCACTGTTAATGTTATATCCTAATACTTACCTGTAATGATGTTAGATGTTGTTAGTCATGGTTTTAGTTTTCTTTAAAAATTTTACAGATCGCAAAAACAACCAAATTTACTTGTCAGTTATGCCACTTTCCTCTAAAGCTTCCAAAATTTAAATTTTACCTAATTTAACCAGTCTAGTCAGTTTATTTAAACAACCTAATTCAGTTTTATTCAAAATAGAATTTAAAAAAATAAATTAAATGAAGAATAAAATCTTAATCCAAAAAATGAAAATATTTTCAAAGTCACTTAGAAGATAAAAACATAAAACTATTAAACTTTCCCACCTGGGGAATTCTTGCTATTTTCTTAAACAATAGGGATTCTGGTCTGAATGAGGCAAACACTTGATCTTGAGGCTTGCCCTTAAAAAACAATTCAGTAATGGCAAAGCTAAGCTTACCTGTAACTAATGTCTAAGAGTCAGTTTGCCCAAGAAAGCGTTTGTTGCCAAACACTGCAAATAAACTCAATATCTTCCCCCATGTGTGGGACATGACTTCCAGGGGTGTAAGTCTCTCTAGCAACATGAAACATGACTTCCAAAGATAAGACAGGCCCTTACAGCATAAAATTAATTAACCAAAAAGGGAAATAAAATTCCAGAGGCTAAGAAATTTCAAAGAGTCAAAAAGTCAGTCTAAAAGTTACTCTTCTGAAAATTTCAATCAAATATTGCAAACTGCCACAGTATGACAAGCCCCAACCAACAGCGTTCCTAAACACACACATGCACACAAATGCCTTGTGCTCCATCTTGCTCCTTCTTCTGTTCAAACCATATATACAATTTCTCATCCAGTTTCTTTCTTCACAGTTAAAAGCCTTTCACAATAGACTTCTCCTCACCAGAGGTTACTGTCCTGTTTCCCAACCTCAACCAGCCACCCTAAGTAGCATAGCCAGAGACTTCTATGCTCCCATAAGTAAGACCTGCAACCCCACTGACAGCTTGAATCAGTTAAAGAAGATGGACCATTGGCCCAAACTCCCTTAAAATTAAGGGAAACAGAAATCTCTGAGGGGAAAATAAAGTAGGGTTAGAATTACGGCGGGTGCTGGTTAACCACAGGGCAAATTCTTAGAAATGGTCAGGCCCCAAGGAGAAAGATAATTCTAAGAAGAAAAGCAATAAACAGTCCCTGGGGGCCCAATGACCCATACTTGAGTAAGTCATCTAAGGACATGGGTGAAGCCAAGTGACCCATCCAAATACACTACTACCACCAGGTACCACCCTGGAGAGAAGAGAAGGAGGAGAAAAAACCCTGAAAAAGGAAGGGCAAGAGGAAGTAAGTAAAGCCAATCTATAAAAGCAGATTGGCCCACATTGTCAGGGACTTTCCCCTCTTATCTCTCTTCTCTTGCGAGAGTGTCTGCATGCTCCTTCTTTGTATATATATTCAATAAATCTTTTTCCTTCTTACCCTTTGGTCTGTGTCCTTGAATTCTTTCTTGCAGCATGGCCAAGAGCCTAGGGAGCTGAATCCAGCAACAACACTATTGATAGAAAAGTACAGAAAAAAATGGTTGAATAAATCATAATGCATGTCTTTTAAAGAAAATTATGAACCATGAAATGATGAATTAAATTTATATCTAATACATATTGACTTGAAACCATGTTTGTGACATATGGAAATGGAAAATATGTTAAAATTTTCATTTCTAAAAATGAAATTAAAACAAAAGAAAAATTTTAATATGTATGAATGTATGTATATGAACAAAGGCACTATTTTAGAAATATATACTATGTATCAAAAGATGATTTTTACTTTTATTTCTCCACATTTAATCAATATAATTGTTTTTAACGTTTCAGGAAACACATTACTAATATCCAAATGTCATGTATCAGCAAGCTGATATGGCCCTTAACATAGGAAAATGTTTTTGCATTATTTCTCTACTAGCCACTCTTGGGACGCTTAACTCCCATATTATTTCCCTTTGCTTTCCCGTTCCCAAAACAGCTGTCTGACCACAATGCTGTTGACCCCAAGTAAATATTCTATGCTGCCTCTTTCCAACTCCATATACTTTGGTTTGTTCATTATTTTATAAAAATTATATATTGACTATTTCACAAAATACAAGCTTTTTTTAAAGATACAAGCCACATATATTTGAGAGGAGAGATGATACTACCATGTTTGAAAAATTCATTTGTGCCACACAACTCACTAGCTGATTTCAATATCCATAAACTTAAAATAATTTTTATTTATAGAGCAATAAGCAGGATCCTGATTATAACACACACACACAAAAAATAGACTAATATAAATAGTGACAAAAAAGAACAAAGAGAACAAATTTTAATCAGTTAAGGAAGAGATCCAGGAGCAACATTAAGAAGCCAGTATGTTTACTCTTCCTTATTTTAATCTGTTCATTTTCTGTCTAGCAAAATGTGTCTATTCTGATTTCTGAAGTAGGACTGAAATAAGTATTACCTTGATGCCATTATAATTCTACAGGCAGTGGACAGGGTGACTAATTAAAGAAACAAATAAATAAAAGCCTACATTTTCAGTCTTTTATTTTTTTTTCACAATCAGTTAAAAAAAAAAAACTAAAATACTTGTTCTCTTTCCCTGGAAGTAGTTTACTCCCATTCACATTCAGCTTTCACTAGCATGTTATCATCAACATAAAGTTAAGAGATTCAGATATTTTTTTCTCATGTTCTTTGCATACTGATATTTATTGTTTCAGTTATATATTCAAAAGCAGTTTCTGAATGTCAATTACAGAAAGGGAAAGTGGAGGAGATACTGACGTATGCAGTTAACTACAATAGAGACACTATAGGTAAATGCCTGCATTCATTTATTCATTCATTTTAGGCACTGTGAACCATGAAAGCCCAAGACATCAAGCAAATAATTTTAATCCTGGAAACTGGGGGGAAAAAACTAAGAATTTCTGTCATCATATCAAATAATCAATCACTAACACTTCTTGATCATCTGCTCTTTACTTAACATTCAAAGATATGTTTGGGGGAATAAAAATTGCAACATATAATATAGCTATTAAAGATATGTTATGCAATAAATCTCATAATTTTGTTTGGGAATCATTATTAACTATCTCGACTATCCATAGCCACCATAATTTTGTATAATAAACCACCACAAAATCTCCATGGTATACAACAATTATTTTACCAATGAATCTGTATGTCTGCTGATCAGTTCTGATGACTGTCTAGTAACATACACCATACTGTTAGCTTCCTTAAAGTACATGAAATTTCTGTTTTGCTCAGCATTTTAATGTGCCTCGCCAGTGTTTAACACAGTAAATAATAATACTCACTAACTGTATATGTAAATCTATACAAGTGGACTTGAACTTCCAGGATTAGCAATAAAAATTTCCCACCTTAAACCATGTGCTTCCATAACCTAATCATTTACCAAAAAACCCCAAATATTCCATATATTTCTAAACTCAGTCCATTGAGTCACTTAATGAAAGAGAGCTGTTCTGGACCATCACAATGGACTTCTCATAAAGTATATAAAAATGTTTGTTCTCTATAGAGAACAAACAGCCACCGATAGTTCAAGGTTTATTTGTTACTAAATCAAAGTCCATCCTACCTTGACAAATAAAGGTGTTAAAATGTGTGAAGTTACCAGCAAGCTTATTTATACAGAGGTATGCAAAAAATTATCCTTGGACTTTCTGTTTAAAAGAAATGTGATAACTAGGGTTATTTTAGATTTTTTAAGACTGTATTTCATAATAACCTACACATATGAAAATCTTTAAAGAACTACCAAATTCTGCAAGCACTTTAAACACATTTTCTACATTTGTTCTGTGCAGAGCCATAAACTCACTTAAAATCTACATTAGCATCAGCATCTACAACATTTCTTCCCAAATGCTTGCTATTGATATAACAACTGTGGTTTGACTCTTTAAAGAACAATTGATAAAAGTCAGTGAAATATCTAGATTTAATCTTCTCTAGCCTATGCAATATTCTTTTATATTATCTATCAGGACTTCATCCCTTTATTTATGCTTTTGGTGTATTCTTATACTCTTTATTAAGAAATTCCTTTTTTATCATTATTTAATTCTAATATTTTCTTATTTGATGAATTAAGGACTTCATCAAGTATGCTCCTAAAAGAAGTCTTGAACAACTTCCACTAATATAACTTGAACTTTCATTTTCCAACCTGAATTCATGATCCTTGATTCATGATTTAATCTCTACTCCCATAGCTTGCTATTCTCCCTTTAGTCAACACTAAATCTCATGGTACACATAAAATAGCATTTTGAGTATTTGACCACAAGAGGGGTACTATCTGAAGGCCCTATAGACAATCTTCCCTAGTGTTTTAAAATACAGTGTTTAACCAACTTGGGAGAGGTAAAGTTTTAAACTGGTTCTTTAAGATTTTCTATGATGTGTTTAACATATCAAAAGACTTTTCTATTCTTTCTAGAATAAAGTCAAACTTTATTAGTAAAAATATAAAAACTTAAGGTGTTAGGGCATTTTAAAAATGTGATTTTATGATTGCTTATACATGATTAGGTATTTAACAGCCTGTGATTTTGATCTATAACATTCAAAGACATGCTGAGTGTAAGCATTCTGATGTTTACATATGATTAGTCCCTAGTTACAGTCAGTAGTGTTTAAGTTAACTAACTGAATGAAAGCAAGATGAATATCAAAAAGTTGAAAATTCCATGCATGCACATATTGAAATGTAAAGAATAGCTCTTAAAAATGAGAATTTATTTGTGGCTTTGTTCTTTTGTACACTGATGCCAAATTTCCTTATTGAAAAATAAGAAAAATTATTAAATAATTTCCCAGCCATAAAAAATGTTGTTCAATAGATTCATAAGTCTTTTATCAATTAAAGAAAATAAATAATTTTATATGCGTTTCTATTTTTTTAAAGATGTGGCACATTTTCAATTTATATAAACATTATTAAGATTTGGGGAAAAAGCAAGCTATAACTTTAAATATCTATCTCTTGTATCATTTGATCTCGGTTTAGGAAGTTAAGTGAAAGTTCTATGGGGTGATGAAGCACAAATACAGCCAGTCAGCTTCCTTATATTAAATTAAACCAAAAGTTAAAATAAGATGAAATACATTAAATCTAAGTATTTTTCTTAGGGATTTTCCCCTTTTATCCTCAAGAGGATATGGTATTGTGGGAGATTTCTACCTATTTCTCAGTGTGATCACCCAGAATAATTTTTGGTAATAAAGAAGGTGATAGAAATGTTAAACAATGAAAATAATACCGCAAATCTTGTGAAGTATTTTTTGTCACACTCAGTGCTGTTCCCCATGATCTTTTATGTTGCCATTCAATTGTCATAAAAATGTTTTGCTTCTAGTTTGCTTTCACCCACAACATACCTTATATATATAACCCAGGATCAAAAAGTTTGAAATATTTTGCAGATATTTTATAAGGATTACATTTTCATGATATATTACTGGACACATAGATAATCCCTTGCCAACTTAGAATATGCCACTTAATCTTTATGTTGAAAACAGAACTTTTAACAACACAAAATTTAGGATCTCACAGCTTTATTGACCAACTCACGAACTGGGCAGCATCTCATCCAGGAAACACAGAGGCCCTTCTTTGAGAGATACAAAGGGCAGGGTAATATAGACAGGCTTTCACAAACAACAAGGAAGCTAGCAGTATAAATGACTCTATTGGTTTCATTAAGATTATTTACTCGGCTAACACCAAACCAGAGGGGCCAGGACATACAGGCTAAACTGGAGGTGGCAGACTATGATTGATTGGCCTTAGGTTTCTGGTTCTGGGGAGTCCTGTGCTAAAAAAAAAAACAGGAACTAAGTAAAAACTCTTTGTGGCTGAGATGGGATTTAGTATGAGCTACCCCATCTTGGGTCCATGTGCATTATTTAACACCATGTTAACATGCAGAGTTTGACTTTTTTCCAAATATCGGTTATATTTTTTATGTGTGTTAAATGTTTAGTTGATTCTACACAATTCAGACTACTTTATTACAATTACTTCAGAAAACATTGAGTAACTGCTAGTTATAAGAACTGTGCTTTTATAAAAATGACCTACCCTCAAAGAGCTTGCTATTTTTTTTGAGCTTGCTATTTTTAATGACAAATAATCACACCATGATTGAGATAGGTATAGAGATACATATAGATAAATACCTAGAATATAAATTTGGAAATGGATATGATAAAGGAAAAGAATTTTCAAGCAATTTAGCATCTCAGCTTTATTAAGAAATTCATGAATTGGCCAACATCTCCCTCAGAAAGCAAAAGGATGCTCTGCCAAGGGTGGAAAAGGAAGCTTATATTCGGTGAATGTGGAAGCAAGTGAGGAAATATCCTGGTTGGCTGATACCAGGCTATCATTTTACACAGTGGAGTCTCACAAAGTAGGAAGCAGATATACATTGATAAGCATGGTATGCTTGTCCAATCTGATAAGCTATCTCTTTTTAGACCTAAACTAGTTTTATCACTAAGAATTGCTTCTTTGCATTTCTACAGGGTGTGACCAATTTTTTCAAAAAGCATTTGCAAATCAATTGTTTTACCTTCTGCAACAGTATGTCTTAGAAAAGGGACCCTCCTGGCAATGTACAATACAGGTGGCCATTTTATAATTTTTAACAGATATTATAGATAACGATGTAGATACATAAATACAAATCATGGTAAGTACCTCAAGTAGTTGGGAAAACAATTGAAAAAACAGTTACCATTGGAGAATCCAAAGTGAGAAATAACTACTGGCCTTATGAAAAAAAACTGATTTTTAACAGCAAATATTCCTGATTGAAAGGAACAATGAAGACTTTAGGCCAACTCTATAAAATATTTTCACACTTTATCAGTAGTTATTATATTTTCCCAAGCAATAGCTAATTCTTTGACTCTAGAAATAACTTTCTTTCTTTGCTAAGAAAATAGGCTAGAAATAACCATTACCCTTTACTAAGTAATGACGAAGGTAATGATGATAATCATGATGAAATAATAGAGGCTAAAATTTAAAGAGTCCTTACTCTGTACTTGAAATATGTCATGGTCAGGTTTATGTGTCAGCTTGGCCAGGTACTGGTACCTGTTTGTCTGGTTGGGTAAGTGCTGGCTTGTCTGTTGCAATGAGGACATTTCATATAATTAAATCATGATCACGTTGGCTACATCCACAGATGATTCCATTTGTAATCAGCCAAGGGGAGTGTCTTCTTTAATGAGTGATGCTTAATCTAATCATTGGAAGTCTTTTAAGGAGGATTCAGAAGAGACAGGCTCTCTTCCTGCTTCGGCCAGTAAGCCTCTCCTGTGGAGTTCGTCCAGACCCTCCATAGGAATTGCCAGCTTCATAGTTGGCCTACGAATTGTGTACTCTATGTTCCCATGGTTACATGAGACACTTTTATAAATTTTATATTCTGTTTCTCTAGAGAACCCTAACTAATACAATTTGGTACCAGGAGTAGTTCTTAAGAAACAGAATCTTAAAAATAGGTTTTTATGAATAGCTTTCTACTCTGACTGGACTCAAAGGCACTAAGGACTCTGATTCCCATAATCAGAATGATAGTGACAATTCATGGGGTGAGTTGGCAAAAGAGATAGTCAAAATATCACCATTCTTTAAATGGCTTGTACGAAGCCAAGCTCTGGGTGATAATGTTTTTGACACCTTTATAGAATTTCGTGGAAATAGGAGGTATAGAGATGTTAGCTGGTTGTTGTTAGATACATTAGATACATTAATGAGTAAAAGGAATGGGTTTAAGACTTGAAATGAGAAATTTAAGTGCTGTCTGGCAGATGTAAACATTTCTATGAGTGTCCTGAAGGAAAATCTTATTTCCTGTAGCCTTTGACTTGAGATCTCTGAAAATCAAACTCAGAATCTTATTGGTAGAGTAGCAACTTTACAATGTAAACTGAAATATCAGTCTTGCATGGTGTCTGCTGTTAAAGTAAGGGCATTGATTGGAAAGGAGCGGGACCATGAAAAATGAGATGGCAACATTTGTATTGATAATGATGTCAGTGGCGAAGTTGAAATCCTAGGTTGTGCTGAGTCTTCTCTAGATAACTCTGTAATAGTCTGCCCTGAGGACATAGCTGCCCCACCTCCAGATTACCTTGAGGAGTTGGCCGTGCAACCTCAACCTGAAGGTATTAGCCCTAGAGTGATTAATCCTGTTTTACCAGATGAAACTGCAAATGAATGCCTTGAAGCAAATGGCTTGGAAGATCCTTCTAATTCTTTTCATGACCCATCCCCATCACCCCTCATTTCTTCCAGATCTATAACTAGACTAAAGTCCCAACAGGCCCCTAAAGGTAAGGTACAAAGTATCACACATGAGGAGGTATGTTATACTCCAAAAGAACTGTGTGAGTTTTCTATATAGACAGAAATCTGGGGAATATGTGCGGCAATGGATTTTAAATGGTGTGGGATAATAGGTGGGAGGAATATAAGGCTGGATCAGGCTGAATTTATTGATGTGGGCCCACTAAGCAGAGATTCTGCATTCAAAGCTATAGCTCAAGGGGTTAGAAAAGGCATTAACAGCTTGTTTGGATGGTTGGCTGAAACATGGATCAAAAGGTGGCCGACATTACTTGAGGTTGAAATGCCAGAACTGCCCTGGTATAATGTAGATGAGGGGATAAAGAGGCTTAGAGAGATTGGAATGTTAGAGTGGATTTACCATGCAAAGCCTGTTCTTACACCCCAGGAATGTCCAGAGGATGTACCTTTTACCAGAATAGTGAGTAATAAATTTGTGAGATTAGTGCCATCATCCCTGAAGAGCTCTGTAGTTGCACTTTTCTGTAGGTCAGATATTACTGTAGGAACTGTTGTCACTGAGCTGGAATCCTTAAACACAATGTGGATGATGGGATACCAAGCTGGCAGAAACCAGGTGGCAGCATTTAATTACCAAAGACAGGGTGGACGTGGCTATTATAATAGACAGCAAACTCAAAGCAGGAGTCAAAATAATCTGACTCACAGAGATTTGTGGATTTGGCTAGTAAATCATGAGGTACCTAGAAATACAATAGATGAGCAGTCAACAAAATTCTTGTTTGAGCTGCATAAACAAAAGAGTTCTAGGTCAAGTGAACAGAAATCTAACTTGAATTACAAAAACACAGAGTCACAGCCCTTTTATCAATTTCCAGACTTGAGACAGTTTAAAGACTCAGAGCCCCTTGAATGAACAGGAAGCGAGGTCCCTTTGGGGGATAACTCTGTTACACTGACACAAATTTATACTGTTAATCTTCCTGCAAGCCTTCCCCAAGGAGACTGACAGCCTTTTACTAGGGTAACTGTGCTTGGGGAAAAGGAAATGATCAGATATTTTGGGGATTATTAGACACTGGTTCAGAAGTGACATTAATTCCAGGGGACCCTAAACATCTCTCCAGTCCACCAGTCAGAGTGGGGGCCTATGGAGGTCAGGTGATGGATGGAATTTTAGCTCAGGTCCATCTCACATCAGGTCCAGTGGGCCCCTGGACCCATTCTGCAGTTATTTCCCCAGTTCCAGAATGCATAATTGGAATGAACATACTGAGCAACTGGCAGAATCCCCACATTGGCTCTCTAACTTGTGCAGTGAGGGCTATTATGGTGGGAAAGGCCAAGTGGAAGCCACTAGAACTGCCCCTACTTAGCAAAAATAGTAAATCAGAAGCAGTACCGGATTCTTGGAGGGATTGCAGAGATTACTGCCACTGTTAAGGACTTGAAGGATGCAGGGGTGGTGATTCCCACCACATCCCCATTCAATTCTCCTATTTGACCTGTGCAGAAAACAGATGGGTCTGGGGGGATGACAGTGGATTATCATAAGCTCAACCAGGTGGTAACTCCAATTGCAGCTGCTGTTCCAGATGTGGTATCATTGCTTAAGGAAATCAATACATTTCCTGGAATCTGGTATGCAGCTATTGATCCAGCTAATGGTTTTTTCTCAATAGCTGTTAGTAAGGACCACCAGAAACAGTTTTCTTTCAGCTTTCACTGAAGACAGTGAAATATGCTTTCACTATCGTATCGCAGGGGTATATAAACTCTCCAGCCCTACATCATGATCTTGTCCACAGGGACTTTGATCAATTCTCCCCCCCACAAGACATCACACTGGTCCATTACATTGAAGATATCATGTTGATTGGATCTAGTGAGTAAGAAGTAGAAACTACTCTAGACTTACAGGTAAGGTAGTCGCATGCCAGAGGAAGGGAGATAAATCCAGTGAAAATACAGGGATCTTCCACCTCAGTAAAATTTCTAAGTGACCTGTGGTGTGGAGCATGTTGAGCTATCCCTTCTAAGGTGAAGGATAAGTTACTGCATCTGGCCCCTCCAACAACCAGAAAAGCTGCCCAACACCTAGTTGGTGTCCTTGGATTTTGGTGACAACATATTCCTCATTTGGGTGTGCTACTCTGGCACATTTATTGAGTGACCAGAAAAGCTACTAATTTTGAGTGGGGACCTGAACAAGAGGAGCTATGTGATAGGTCCAGGTTGCTGTACAAGCTGTTCTGCCACTTGGAGCATATGATCCACAGATCTAATGGTGCTGGGAGTGTCAGTGGCAAATAGAGATGCTGTTCAGAGCCTCTGGCAAACCCCTATAGGAGAATCATAATGCAAACCCTTAGAATTTTAGAGCAAAACCTTACCATATGCTGCAGATAACTGCTCTCCTTTTGAGAAAACAGCTTTTGGACTGCTACTGGGCCTTAGTAGAGACCAAACGCTTAACCTTGGGCCACCAAGTTACCATGAGGCCTGAGTTGCCTATCATGAGCTAGGTGTTGTCTGACCCACCAAGCAATAAAGTTGGGTGTGTGCAGCAGCATTTCATCATAAAATGGAAATGCTACACACAAGATAGGGCCAGAGGAGGTCCTGAAGGCACAAATAAGTTTACTGAGGAATTGGCCCAAATGCGCACTGTCTCCACTCCTGCCACATTACCTTCTCTTTCCCAGAACAGAGCTATGACCTCTTGGGAAGTTCCTTACACTGAATTGACTGAGGAAGAGAAAACTTGGGCCTGGTTTACAGATGGTTCAGCACGTTACACAGGTACCACCCAAAAGTGGACAGCTCCAGCACCACACCCCATTTCTGGGGTGTCCTTGAAGGACAGTGGTGAGGGGAAATCCTCCCAGTGGGCAGAATTTGGAGCAGTGCACTTGGTTGTTCATTTTGCTTGGGAGGAGAACTGGCCAGAGGTGCATTTGTATACTGACTCATGGGCTGTTGCTAATGGTTTAGCTGGATGGTCAGGGACTTAGAAAGACCATAATTGGAAAATTGGTGACAAAGAGGTCTGGGGAAGAGGTATGGGGATAGACCTTTCTGAGTGGGCTAAAAACATGAAGATATTTGTGTCCCATATGAATGAACACCAGAGAGTGACTTCAGCAGAGGAAAGTTTTAATAATAAAGTGGATAAGATGACCCATTCTGTGGATACCAGTCAGCCTCTTTCCCTAGCAACTCCTGTCATTGCCCAAGGGGCTCATGAACAAAGTGGTCACAGTGAAAGGGATGGAGGTTATGCATGGACTCAGCAACATGGACTTCCACTCACCAAGGCTGACTTGGCTACAACCACTGCTGAGTGCCCAATCTGCCAGCAACAGAGACCCACACTCAGCCCCTGATATGGCACAATTTCCCAAGGTGACCAGCTGGCTACATGGTGGCAGGTTGTTTACACTGGACCAATCCCTTCATGGAAGGGGCAGCAATTTGTTCTAACTGGAATAGACACATACTCTGGATATAGGTTTGCTTTCCCTGCATGCAAGGCTTCTGCCAAAACTACCATATATGGACTTACAGAATGCCTCATCCATAGTCATGGTATTCTACACAGCATTGTTTCTGATCAAGAAAAACACTTCACAACAAATGAAGTGTGGGAATGGGCATGTGCTCATGGAATTCTCTGTTCTTACCATGTTCCCATCACCCAGAAGTAGCTGGATTGATAGAACGGTGGAATAGCCTTTTGAAAACCCAACTACAGTGCCAACTAGGTGGCAATACCTTGAAGGGCAGGGGTGATGTTCTCCAGGAAGCTGTGTATGCTCTGTATCAGCATCTACTGTATGGTGCTGTTTCTCCCATAGACAGGATCCATGGGTCCAGGAGCCAAGGGGTGGAAATGGAAGTGGCACCACTCACTATTACCCCTAGTGATTCATTAGGAAATTTTTGTTTCCTGTTCCTGTGACCTTAAGCTCTGCTGGTCTACAAGTTTTAGTTATAAAATGGGGAGTGCTTCTACCAGGAAAAGCAACAATGATTCCATTGAACAGGAATCTAAGACTGCCACCTTGTCACTTTGGGCTACTCATGCCCCTGGATCAACAAGTCAAAAAGGGGATTACATTATTGGCTGGGGTGACTGACTGTGACTATCAGGGGAAAATAGGACTGCAACTACACAATGGAGGTAATGAGAGTTTTCTTGGAATATAGGAGATTCCCTAGGGCATCTTTTAGTATTACCATGCCCTGTGATTAAAATCAATGGAAAACTGTAACAACACAATCCAGGCAGGACTACTAATGGCTCTGAAACTTCAGGAATGAAGGTTTGGGTCACTCCACCAGGTAAAGAACCATGGCCAGCTGAAGTGCCTTCTGAGGGAAAAGGGAACATGGAATGGGTAGTGGAAAAAGGTAGTGATAAATAAGAACTAAGACCACATGATCAGATATAGAAATGAGGACTGTAATGCTGCTTTGTTCATGTTACTATTTAAGTTGTAAGATATCAAATTTAAGAAGAATATTACCCAAGGACTTGCACCCTATTCTGGAGAGATTTAATGTGTTTCTGGTTATATGCAGGACAGTTGAGAATTGTTAGGTGAGGAAAAAATATGTCTTTTATTGTTTTCTATTTAGAAATTAGGTATGTTTTAAGGTGATGAGTATAGTTGCCAAGTTGACAAGGGGTGGACTGTCATGGTCAGCTTCATGTGTCAACTTG